>JACEEZ010020387.1:10000-30000 GCA_016584305.1 Chionoecetes opilio | reverse complement strand
AGAGAGAGAGGAGAGAAGAGGGGAGAGAGAGAGAGAGGGGGGAAAGGAGGAAGAGAGAAAAGAGAGGGGAGAGAGAGGAGGAGAGAGAGAGAGGAGAGAGAGAGAGGAGAGAGAGAGGGGGAGAAGAGAGGGAGAGGAGGAGAGAGAGAGAGAGGAGAGGGGGAGAGAGAGAGAGAGAGAAGGATTTCTTCAAAAAGGTTTTAAAAAAACTAAAATGGATGTGGGTGGGGCTAGTGTATATTCAAGAATTTTTCTCCACCCGGCATCGCGTTTTGGTATAAAAGAACCCAACATAGACGCAACGCGTCGGGGAGGGGTGGGGGTTTTGAGTCAGTGTTTGGCGACAACTGCCACCCCCTTTCCCGCTCCCACTTATTCCATCGTATTTCTTCCCAGACCATTACAGGAGAGTTTTCAACACAACCGAGAGTGACATCCATACACTGTGAATGCACACGTGTCATCATTAAGGTTAAAATCAGGTCCAGGAGGCCTTATATAGGTGTGTTAACTTGTGAGGAAGCCGGGCGGCGGCGGGAGAATGGAGGTCGGCCATTGTGTGGAGCAGTGGCGGCGGGCCGTTCAAATGTACTCGCAAGCATCACTCAGGCCAATTTTTCTGCACCAACGCCTCAGACAAGTGGCGAACACTAACTTAACTATTATTTTAATGTCAGAAATGATAACTTTCACTAGTAAAATGTATTAGATATGTATAAAACAGTCAAAATACTGATGCCGCTTTGGGCTCGCTTGTGTTGGTACGCCTGTCAAATATCCACCAGTCGGGGCAGTTCTTGTAGATGTCACCAGTGGAGGTACGACGGTGGAAAATCTCCACCGGCCGGGATTTGACGAGCATTCTTGAATATAGCCCTATGTGGACTACGGCTCAAATGACGTCACGATATGAAATAGGGGGCGGCGCATATATGGAGCCAGTTAGCCTCGCGCCGTGAGTTTTCTGCCGGGTTTTATCATTACGTTATTCTTATAAGTGTCTTAATTATCCATATTTGGTGATAAACAATAATGACGCCAATTAGGTCGGGGTCTCAAACATTTTCTGCCAAATGTTCATCCTTATCCGGCGCTTTGTTAAGATGTTATTGTCGAGAAACAGTGTGACACAGCCCCTGAAACGCATACTAGTTGTGATATACGGGAAATGAGCTACACTCGTGGGGACCTTTCTCTTTTGGTCAAAATGATCCATAATAATCAGTGTATCAGAGATACACTTTGCGTCACTATATCGTAATCCAGGTCGTTCCACAGATCAATACTCCGGTCTGGAAAACTGTATCTTAATATACTTATATATGCGTCTCGTCTTTTCATCTTCTTTTCGTGACCTCTTGTGCTTCCCGTTTCCATCACAAAAATGTCCTTTTTGTCAATTTTTTCAGAACCCATTATTCCTCTATATATCGATATTAGATCCCCTCTTTTCCGTCTTTCTTACAAAGATGGTAGTTTTAACGTTCTAACCTTTCAAATCTCTCTTCGTATATCAACTCAGCAAGACAAGGAATCATCTTTGTTGCTGCTGTTTGTATTTTTTCGATCTTCTTTATTGGCAGCGAGCGAAGCGAGCTGCTTCTTACCATAAGACCCGTGGAACCAAGTTTAAGCCAAAAAGTTAATAACTACTCCTAAATATTATCGGATTGAGCTGAAATTTGACTTGCAAGTAGTGCTGTCAAAATCAATGGGGGTCTGTGCAACAAACTGTTTGCGTAGAACAAGCCCTTAATGAGTAATTAGCGCAAACTACTCCTAAATATTGTCGGATTGAGCTGAATTTGACATGCAAGTAGTGCTGTCAAAATCAATGGGGGTCTGTGAAACAAACTTTTTGCGTAGAACAAGCCCTTAATGAGTAATTAGCGTAATGAGTTAATTGGCTGGAACGTGGCTCGCTGCCACGTTCCAGCCGCAAGAACTGAGCCAAAAGCAAAGGGGCCAGAGGCTGGACGCCTATACTTGATATGTTTCTTCTTGTGTGGAGCCCACACCACCATGGTATATTCTAGCTTTGGGCAGATCATGGCCACAAAGATCATTTTCATCATATCCTCATCAATGTGAACAAGTGATGTTTAGATATTCATCACGAGCTTATATGTAGCTCCAACTATACTTGTTAATGTGTTTCTCTGGAGATAAATTGTCTTGAACTATTACCCCGACGTCTTTCTCTTAGCTAGCCTTAATAATAATCTCATTTCCTAATCTGTAACTGTAATTTAATATCTTTGTATTTCTCCCTTATTAAAATAAAAATCACTTTTTTGCATTAAATTCCATTTAATGTGTGTGTGTGTGTGTGTGTGTGTGTGTGTGTGTGCGCGTGCGTGCGGCGTGCGTGCGTGCGTGCGTGCGTGCGTGCGTGCGTGCGTGTGTGTGTGTGTGTGTGTGTGTGTGTGTGTGTGTGTGTGTGTGTGTATTCATCTAGTTGTATTTTTTTGTATTTACAGAGCCTGAGCTACACTCTTATGGCCCGTCTGCATGTTCCCCATGCGTTCGCCCTTTTTCAGCAGTTAGCTGCCCTCTACGCATGGCTGTAGCTCCGAAACTAACCATAGGTTTTCTTGAAAATAACCTCATTGTGATTCCCACACAAAGTTACTCAGAATGTAGGAACATACAATTCTAACCTAACCTAACCTAACGTTTTCTAACCAAACCTAACCTAGCGGTCTGCCGAAAAGGGCGAGCGCCTGGAGAATATGCGCCCCGTCTCCATTGCTACATTTTATCATTCATGATAAACTGCTCGGGTTTGAAGGAAACAGCCCATCTATCTCCGATCCGCCCGAGGATCGAACCCGGGACTTCCCGGCTGAGAACCGAGCGTGCTACCACTACACTATGGAGTACCCGTGCTTCCACTACACTTCGATATGTGTGTGTGAGTTTGCGTGTATGTGAGTATTTATGTGTGTGCGGTTCTTACTTTTCTTGTGTCACTCACGCACAGCCTTGTTCACGGTCAGACGCGATGTCCAATTGTTACCCTACTGGAAGCATATTCCCGTTCTTTGGAGTAGTAAGTGTTTTAAGGATATATCTAGCTAATCACCGATTTCCAAGCTCGTGATGCCACATGGGATTGGAGGTTAAGTGAATACTGGGTTATAATCTGTGCTTTATTTAACATCATTTATTCAGTTTTTTAGTCTTTAATAGACTTCTGGCATCTAGCTAATAACATCTCTAACAATATTTTTTCTTCATCTTTCCCTCCTATGCTTCATCCAAAAGACTCCACAGCTGTCTCATCTATTTCTATAGATGCCTCAGCCTTATAAGACTGAACACTTTGCTCAAACCTTTGCCAAAAATGCCCCTATTATATGGTTGATGAAATAGGAGCCATGAACAATTGAACATGTATATAAAATTATATATATATATATATATAAAAATTTATATATATATAAAAATTATATAATATATATATATATATATATATATATATTATATATATATATTAGAGAGAGAGAGAGAGAGGAGGAGAGAGAGAGAGAGAAATATACGGGCAGGAGATTTTCTCTGAGACAGTTCTCGTTAAAAGTGATAGCTAGTTCAGCGTTTTATCTTCATAGAGAATTTTCTCTTTGTCTTAAGAGTGTCTTATTCTCTTTTGTAATCACTTTTGATTTCGCCGTAGCTTGTCAATTTTTGCTGTATCGCGATTTCGGTTCTAAGAACCCTTCTTCAGCAGCATATGGAAGATGTTTTCTCCTCAGGAGTTGAGGTGAGCATGATTAAGATGGAGTGGAGTGGGGGATAGACGGGGTTGGGTGAAAGAAGAATTAAAGAGGAAGAAGATAAGTAAAAGGAAAGTATGAAGGAAAGTCGAAAGATTGGATAGATGGCGGGCAAAACCGCCTTGCTATATAGATTTTATAAATATTTTATTTTATTGTTAGTCGCTCTTTTTGTATTCATCTTTATCAAATGATGTCTTTTTAATTATTATCATATTATGCTCCCTTTAAATTTATTTTTAAAACATCCAGACTGTCAAAAGTCAGATCAGCATCAAAAAAAAAAAAGAAGAAGACAAAAGAAAGAAAAAAAATTATATATATTAATAAAGTAAATAAAATAAAGTAGAAAATTTAGCTAATAATTCCTTCTTATCAATCTGTGTTATATTGGGTGGTGGTTTTATTTTATTTAGCTGAATGATTGGTTTCCTGAACCAACCATGTTCCTGTTTTTTATTGTTTGCAATATTTCCAGTTATAATGAGTCTTGTAATTATTTATAAGTCTGTTTTGTTTTTGACCTCCGTCATATAATGTTGTTTATTGCTTCCAGTTTCCCTAATTGGTGCGGGTTGCTGTGTTTTTTTCATATTGGTATTTTTCATCGAAGGCGAACCTTAAGGCTTTATTTTGAACTTTTTGTAGTGTTTATCATAGCTGATTTGGATAATGTGTTTAGTGTATATGTAGGATATGTCAGCATTGGTAGGATACATGCTTTTATTAAATGTAGTTTTATATTAGTAGGTAATCCTGTAAATTTTTTTAAAAGTTGCTTGTTATGTTTTACTTGATTCAAAATACCTCTTCTGTTGAAATTTAATCCTAGTTTTTTTGCCTTCGCTGGAGTAAGGAAAAAACTGTTCCCTCTATGCTTATAGGGTATGTTTTCCTAACTGCCATTGGGATAATTTTAAATTTTTGTTGAGTTCGTTTGGATTTTCCATTATTTTCATAATTGTTCATTTTTTCTATTTCTCTTACCACCTTAGCAGCCATGAATCTTCTTGATTTATTAGGTTGTGTAAAAATTTTGAGTGATGTCATCGGCATATATAAATTAGTACAACCTACTGAAGGTGCGGGAAGTCTGATGTGTAGAGTGGAGTAGAGGGTCGGTGAAAGGGAGCTGCCCTGAGGCACTCCGCTTCTAATCCTGAATATATTACCATGTAGTTATTTATAGTTATGCTTGCTGTTCTGTTTTCCAAAAAAAGGCAAATTAGTTGTTTAATGATGTCTGGCAATCTGTTGTTAGTATCTTATATTTTAGCCAAATTGTGCCAGACTTTATCAAAGGCTTTTGATACGTCTCGAAAAAACTAAGTAGCATTGTTGTTTGCTGGCTAGAGCTTCAGCTATTTTTTCTGTTGTCACAGCCAAGGCAGTGTCTGTACCCCTAGATACCCCTAAAACAATGCTGTGTTTCCGGGAGAAGATTGTTAGTTTCTAGGTATTTACTAAGTCTTTTGTTAATTTTTTTTTTCATAAATTTTCCCTGGGACCTAAGTAATGAAATGGGTCTATAATTGATTGGATCTGTACTTGTTTATTTGTTTTAGTATAAGTGTTATTTTGGCATGTTTGAATTTGTTAGGAAAATACCCTAATGATAATGAGGAATTTAAAATTTCTGTGTATATTGTAATTGCTTACTCTGGCATGTTTAACAATATTGTTTTATTTATTTGGCTATGACCAGGTGTGTTGTTTTTAAGTTTTTTATGATATTATATTTCTTGCGTGTTATCTTGCAGTGATTAATTCGGAGTCGTCAAGTCTAGTTATATCAGCCTTGTCATATCTTGCCTGCAGGTTCCCATTATCTGCTATGTAATTATCTACTATAGCTTCATTATTTGGGTCGAAATTCCTGTTTCTTCGGGACTGATATAAAAGACGTTTTCCCAGATCTTCCTAAATACTTCCTCTTCTCCTCCGTGTAGAGCTTTTTATTTTTATGTATAATGTATGGTGAGGTGTTGCTTTTATTTCCTCTCAACTTTTTTAAAATTTTCCCAGAAATCTTTGGGGTTTTATATAAGGTTTTAAGTTCATTTATTTTGTTTTCCCAGTTATTAGTATACTGTTCTTTGCATTCTTTCTTTTAGATTTTTCCTAGTAGTTTGTAAATTTTTTATTTCACATACGCCCAACCACGCATCTCAGCTTCATCTCTTAGGTTTTTAAGACACCATTGTAAGTGCTTGATTTATTGCTGAGTATTGTTTTATGAACTATCTTATTTTGGTTTTAGGTATGTATGTCCCATAGCTTTTAAAATTATATTGTACCAAGTTTGTATTGATGCATCAATCTCCTCTCTATTAGCTTCTTTTTTTGGTTTTGGCTACTTGTATATTTTCTTTGATATTTTGGTTTTGAAAAGCTCCCAATCGACATTTCTAAGTTTGTTCTTAACAGGGGTGGGTATCGTAATTGCTTGAGCAGTGATGGTAAATATTATTGGTATGTGGTCTGACGACGTGACTGGTCCAGCTTCTATTATATGATTGTGGTAAACTTTATTATTTGTTAGTATGATATCAGGTGTCGAATGAGTGTTGTGGCCAAAAAAGTGGGAAAGTTGGGACCTAAATGGAATAATTTATTTTTTGTCTGTTAATAATTTTATCCTTTCCCTACAGTGTTATTGTAGGAATCCCCTAGGATATTATGTTTAGCGTTAAGATCCCTAGATGTAGGTTGGGGTAGTGTTTGATGTCAATCTGTGAAAGTCCGGTATGGGGAGGTAAGGTCTTTCTGGGTGGAGGTATGTTGTTGCGATTGAGATTGGTCCTGTGTTAAGTTTCTTTTAGTTATTTGCAAGTATATCGGATAAAAAATCATCTGTAATTTTGTGTTTGATGTTTGATTTAATGCAGATAGCGCTTCCGTCATGTAATTCGTTTTTTGAGTTGATTGTATGTGTTGTGTAGCCAAAAATTTTAAAAAGAACCATTGATTTAATTCCGGGGACTATTAATTAGGATAATGTCGGGATTGAAACTCTGTAAATGTTAGTAAGAAAGTGTTGTTTGTACTCCAGTTGGTTTACGTTGTGTTGTACTATTTTATGTTATCCATCATACTTGTTTATTGAGAGTGTGAGTGCCATTATGATTTTATTTAGAATTTTTCCTGATTCTTGTCCTTTAGTCTTGTGGAGGGTTCTTCCTGCGTGAATCCACCTTTTATTTCTTGAAAAAGCTGGTCAATCTGCAATGCGCCAACAATTTTTACGTTTTTTTCATCATTTTGTATTAGTGTAAGTATTTGTTCTTCTGTATATTTTGTGCTGACAAACTTCCATTGTATCTCTTCTCCTCTATTCCTTAAATCAACATGTCCGTTTTAAAGGTACGTGCGGCCAACCTTCGCTTTTACTGGTGATTATCTCTAGGCCTAGTTCTATCCCGCTTATCTGCTCCAGCGGTGGGCATCTCTGGACTGGTTGTTCCTTGGTATATTATCTTCTTCTCCCTCCTGGCTCCTCTGTCTGTCCGTCTGTTACATCCTCATGGGTCTGTCTAGCCACGGAGCTTTCTTTTGTTGCATTTACGATGTCAGCAGAAGGGGGATTTCCAGGTAAATTTATACTGGGAAGATTGTTCATTTGAAAAGTATATTGATTTCTTTTAAAATGTTACCCGGTTAACCATGTTCATTAAGGTGGGCATGCATAAATGCAGGTCAGGATAGTAGCTGCCGTGTCTTTGCCTTAAACTGATGTCTATTTTGGCTGGTTTTTAACTATTAATTGCTGTTGCTTGGCATAAATGTTTTAGTGCCTTCTTTCTTTTCCTTCATTTTCTCCTCTCTAATTTTCTTTTCTCCGGACATTTGTAGGCCTGAGTCCTGTGTACTCCCCGCAGTTAATGCACAGTTTGTTTTCAGCTTTGCAGTCCCTCCAGTTATTTTCAGTGCTACTGCATTCTGAACATATTTTATAATTTCTGTCCTTTGGGCATTGGTTGGTGAAGTGGTCGTCCAGCTGGTAGCATCTCATACATGTAGTGAGGGGAAAAATATACTTCTTTTTTAATTGAATGTGGGGATACTCATTTGAAAGCCTACCAGACCTGCCTCTGTTCCCTTTGATGGCTGATTTGGTTTGGTTGAAGCATATTTTAATAATGTTCTTTTTGGGGAATTGAAAATTTGGTCTATTCCATCAGTTATCCAGCTATTTTTGGCAGCGAGTTCCTCTTTTATTTCTCTTCAGTATTGTTATATAGGGGTTGTCATCCACATTAAAGACGAGCACTGTTCTTTCGCCCTAAATTCTGGGGGGTAATATAGGGTCATAGTTGCTCCCGCTGAGGTTCTTCTTTGCACGGTCCTTGAAAGATTTTATCTAGATCAATCGTCCCTGCGAGTCAGAACTATTTTGGCCATCGTTTACATTGATGATCTTAGTTGCATAGACCAAGTTCTGGAGAGAATCTCCAATAGCTTGGTTTTAGAGCGAGGTGAGGGGTTGGCGTATTTTTATTTTAACTCGCGCCAAAGGTGGTTCATTTCCGTAAGTGGAATGAGGTGATACACCCAAACTATATAAAACAAAAAATGAAAAAAATTAAAATAAATAAATCCTAAAAGACAAGGACTGCTCGGAGAGCAAGACCCACACCTACGCTACCTACAGCTAGTGCCGTAGCTCGCTCCCGCCTCCTGAAAGGCGTCGGAGGACACAGGCCACAGCTGCCCCCGGAGGGACTTACTTATCCCTAAACGTTATTGCCTCACCCCGGGCTTCCTATCACCAACCTTCTAAGGGGCCCCTTGTGACCCCCGGCCTGCGCCAGGAATCGTGGGGTTTGGTTTCGTGCGGGGAGTTACGTTGTGGGCGAAAATGGAAAATTTAAATAGCCCTTTAAGTAGGCCTAACAAACCCGACAAATGACCTGACAAACCACCCCACAAACGACCCGACAAACGAACCCAAAAAAAACCCCTCAGCACATAGCAACACAACAGCTGTGTGCATAAAAGCACAACAGACTGCTTAGGTCACCGTCAGAAGCCAGCAGGATGTAACAAAGCGTTGCCTGCGCGGGAAGAGCTGTTGGGTGGCGTGAGGTGGAGCGGAGCCCAAAGGGACGTCTGGTCAGTTTGGCTGCCAGCCGGGAAGTGGAAGAGGAGACGCCCTGCCTGCCCCGCGCTTCACCAGATCAAACATCACAACATGGAGATCAATGACATTGATTCTAATTCTAATGACGATGTTACGAGTGATGATAGGGGACTCTGAAATGTTTGCGAAAAAACGCCTAAAAACCAACGCCAAAGCAGGAAGCTAAAAGGTAATCAGATGAGAGTGAAGCTTCCGGTTTTTAGCGTTAGCGGGTGGACCGTCATGGGTTATCAGACCGGGCGGCAGCAAGTATAACGAGTATTGTACTACAGGACATCGGAATAGTTTTACGAAGGCGATGTCAGTCATGTGATAGAAAAGAAGCAAGATAAGACGCGAGCGAAGCAAGGAAAAGAAGTAAAAAATGCGCGAGGAAAGAGACAATGACATCAGCGGCTTCTATTTTGACGGTCGCAAAGGACAAAGACCATGGTTTCAAGTGAGAAAAGATGACGGAAAGTTACATCGAGAGGTCACGAGCGAAGAACATATAGTAATCATATCTAAACTGGGGTCGTCTTATTTGGACACATAACTCCCCAAACCCGCGGCTCTAGCAAAGTTTGTAACAGGGTTTAGCTGATAAAATATTTTAGACGAGAGGTGTAAATAAAACAGAAATTATGGCTCTGGGATGCGACGGCACAGTAGTCCCAAAACTGGAGTAAAAGGCGGCATCGTTCCCATTGTTTTAACTGTCTCTAAAACGACAGTTAATTGGTTCATCTGCCAAAACTTCACGCGAATGAGCTTCCATTGAGGCATCTCCTTCGCTCATCTCGACGGGAAAAACCACAGGACCAAAAAGGCTTCTCAGGAACCGATCCGGTAAACAACTACCAACCCGTGAAGCTTTACCGCTAGTGACATTTTCACACATTCAGTGTGAAATGCCCTCGACACCCCTGATGATTTTATCAACAGATCAGAAGTACCTTCACGACATGTGTAACGCCATATCAGTCGGGTGTGTTCCTGTTGACCTTTCTCTACGAAATCCGGTCTAATGAATCATTCGAGATGGTTAACTACAGGCAATCGCCATTCTAGTCTGTATGTGTCTACAGCGAGCCCCTCAAGATCAACTCAAAGAGCTTGTTTTCTTCATTGTCAGAGTTTATGCACCCCTGTGGTTGCGATAAAGATGAAACCCCCGTGCAAAGATGGAGGAAGGCACGTGTTTGAAACGATCAACAAATCTCGCTACATGAAGAAAAGATCTTCATCGTGTCGTCGACCCGTTTACAAAGAAATGGTTATTTCGGACATCCTGAGAATCTTCTTCTCAGTATGATAACCGACGCTCGACCCCATCCATATACGTGAACTCGGTGTACGTCGCATCATGAAAAACAAGAAAAGAAGCGAAACCGGGCACGGTCAGGGTCTTTAAGGTGCCAACTCTGAACCTTTTAAGCCGAAAAACTACACTTCTATGATTGACTGGCGCAAGGAACCAATCACGGAGCCCCCGGGGACCATGAAGATTGATGACGAGACTCTTCTACGCTTCATCCACGAGGATGTCACGCCAATGTCGGCTTTTTCACGCTACCCCTGTCACACGCAAGCAGTCGAGAGACATTTTCAAGCTTTTTTACGGAAGCTTCTTTTTGGGGCGGTCTGTGGGAAGGAAAAGCCGCGATGGGTTTATACGGGTCGGTTGGAGTCGCAGGCTAAAATGCCTAAATTTGAAACCAAAATTCAAAATAAAATTTGAAAAACTATGAAAAGAAATTAAGTGAACTATGTTCCTATATTAGGTTATTTTTTTGTTGTGTAAATTCAAGCAGTTACTTGTTAAAATTGTACAATACAAATTTAAAGGTTTTTGCAGTCTAAGCACATTTAGATACAGCAAAACGCCATTCGGCCTCGAAAAAAAAAAAAAAAAAAAAATTAAATCGGCGTGATTTTCAAGCTGAATGTGCTAGCCAAAAAATGTTTTTTGTCATTTTTCTATTTCATGTCAACATGTTGTTAAACCCCCTTTGCAAGTTTTTATAACTACCCAAAGAAGAAAAAGAATTCTGAACATTTTCACTCCACCCCAATGCTCACCTCAACTCTGAGGAGAAAATCTTCCATATGCTGCTGAAAAGGTTTTTAGACCCCCAAATCGCGATACAGCAAACATGACAAGCTACGGCGAAGTCAAAAAGTTTATCAAAAGAGAATAAGACACTCTTAAGACAAGAGAAAAAAATCCTAAGAAGATAATAAAAGCTGAATAGCTATCACTTTTAACGATATATATATATAATATATATATTATATTTTTTAAATATATTTATAATTATACTATATATTATATATATATTTTATATATATATATATTTTATATATAATAATATATATATATATATTTTAAATTATATTATATATATATATATTATATATATATATTATATGAATTCTGAATCGAATTCCTCTCGTGACTTCTGGGATCTAGCTAATAACATCTCTAACAATTTTTCTTCTTCATCTTTCCCTCCTATGCTTCACCCAGATAGCTCCACAGCTGTCTCATCTATTTCTAAAGCTGAACTCCTCGCTCAAACCTTTGCTGAAAATTCCACTCTGGTTGATTAAGGGCTTGATCTCGGAAGGCTTACGTCCTGGGCGGAGTTCCTCCTATTGTTCTAAAAAAATGTGCTTATGTGCTTGCACCCTGCCAGGTCAAAACATTTCAGTCTTTGTCTATCTACTTCCCACCTTTTCTTCTTGCGGGGAAGTTTGCTCACATCCAACCTGTTCCTAAGAAGGGTGACCGGTCTAATCCTTCAAACTACCGTCCTATAGCTTTGACTTCCTGCCTTTCTAAAAAATTTGAATCTATACTTCATAAGAAGATCCTTTAAACATCTATCTGCTCATAACTTCAATCTGATCGTCAGTACGTTTTCCGTAAAGGGCGATCTTCTGGCGATCTTCTAGCTTTCGTAAACTGAATCTTGGTTAAACCTCCTTTAGGGGGTTTTCGTGAAACTTTTCCTGTTACCTTGACATATCAAAAGCTATTGATAGAGTCTGGCACAAATCTTTAATTTCCAAACTACACTCATTTGGTTTTTTATCCTTCTCTCTGTACCTTCATCTTAAGTTTCCTTTCAAACCGTTCTATTGCTGTTACTGTAGACGGACATTGTTCTTCTCCTAAATCTATCAATGGGGGGTGTTCCCCAGTGTTCTGTCCTATCACCCACTCCTTTCTATTTTGCATTGATTATCTTCTAAGTCTAACTCAAAGCCCTATCCACCTCCGTGATGATTATACCTGCATTTTATTTAAAAAAGTTATTAGACGTCCAAATCAAAAAGGAGCTAATTGATTCACGGAGAGAATGCCACCGAGCGCCTAAACTTCCCGATCTTTCTATAATTCTGATTTGGGGAAAGCAAACCTTGTTTTTTCAAAGCCTCAAAAAAACCCAATTTCTACTCGACAAAACCTAAACGACAAGATAACTATCCCCTCTTCTTCAGTGACACCAACTATCTCCTTTTTCTACAATGAACATTTTTGGACATCCTTTTCTAAAATATCTGAACTGGAATCTCACATCTCATCCTTGCTAAAACAGCTTCTAAGAAGTTAGGTGTTCTGTGGCGTCTGCGTCCTTTTTTTCTCCCTCCCAGTTGCTTGCTTCTACAGGGCCTTATCCGCCCAGTATGGAGTATGTCTCACATGTTTGGGGAGGATCCAATCATACACCTCTCCTAAACAGGGTTGAGTCAAAAGCTTTTCGTCTCATCAACTCCCCTCCTCTGACTGACTGTCTTCAATCTTAAAATCACAGCCGCAATGTTGCTTTTCTTGCTATCTTCTACCGTTATTTTCATGCTCACTGCTCTTCTCAACTTGCGAGCTGCATGCTTTTTCCCCTCCCACGGGTCTAGGACAACTGGCCGCGGCCACCTGGCCGCAGCCCAACTGGCCGCGGGAAACTGGCCGCCATATGGAACTTTTTGTTGATGTACCTTTTGTACCTAAACCTAACCTAACCTAATTCATTCCTAACCTACCCTAACCTAACCTAACCTAACCTAACCTAACCTAGCCTAACCTAACCTAATCATTCGCTGGTGGGTGGGGGTTTAAGGAGCTGCCTTGAGTACGTAAACTTAGGCGTTTGCAGTTTCCTCCAGTCCGCGGCGGTCAGCTGGCCGCGGCCGTTTTCCGCGGCCAGTTGGGCTGCTACCAGGTGGCCGCGGCCAGTTGTCCCATTCCCCTCTCCCACGGCCTCGCTGCACAAGACTTTCTACTCATTCTCATCCCTATTATGTCCATCTTCCTAATGCAAGAGTTAATCAGTATCTTTACTCTTTCATCCCTTTCACTGGTAAACTCTGGAACTCTCTTCCTGTTTATATTTTTCCATCTTCCTACGACTTAAATCTTTTCAAGAGAAGAGTAACAAGACACCTCCCGAACTAAATTGGCCCACCCCATTTTTCTATAATCTTATTGTCTTCTGTATAGGGACTGGCAACTAAGCGGGCTTTGTGTTCCTGTAATAGGTCTTTTAGTCTGAATAAGGATAGGAATAAGTTAGCTAGAATGATGGATTAGCGAGAGCGAGAGAGAGAGAAGTTAGCGCATCACTGGCTAGGAAAGCCATTACTTTTCCTTCAAGTCATAACAAAGATTAGGGTTTAGATTACGAAAAGTGTAGTTTCAGCATTACTCTGGCTTTCATGATTGGCTGAGGAAAAATGGAGAGCAGGAAATATGTGTCCCCTATTGGTCAGTTTAAAGAGTGACGTGACGTGACGTCACGCTCATAGGTTCAGAGAAGAAGCGCGATCACTTTTTGAGGCAGAGAAGCTTTGGTCTTCAAACCACACACGTGTAACTTGTGTGCCAGACCAACATTACGAGTGAAACATAAGGAAGCGCGAGTGGAAGCGAGTGACCGACATCTTTTGAACACTTCAAGTGAATGAAAGATACTGTTGTTATTCTTTAATAAATGACGAAAAGGAATTACGACTGTTTCCTACCATCCCATGTTCGCAGTGCTTGCATACCCTTGAACAGCAAACCCGCACCTACAGTGGTGGTAGCGAAAACGATCTGAACTCACACGCAAACTCCGAAGAGACTGAAAAATAGAAGAAAAACAAGAAGCACAAGAAGCACAAGAATAACAAGAAGCACAAGAAAAGAAGAGACGACAAGAAAGAAAATAGACGGCCAGGCCGCCCATACCGGACGCCAGATACCCCGCCCCTACCGACGTCGCCAGCCTACAAGATAAATAAGCCTAATCAGTAACCATCTCAGGCTATGAAAAATACACCGCCACTCACACTCGCCTCCTCGCTAGTCAATCGTTTCACTCACGTCTTAGAAGAAAAACCAGAAGCAAGAAAAACAGAAACAGAAGAAAAACAGAAGAAGAAAACAGAAGAAGAAGACAGAAGAAAAGAAGAAAAGGAAAAGGAAAAACAGAAACCCTGCCGACACCAGCCAGCCTACCCATAAGGCCGCCTCTGAAGTTGTATTCATCCGCCCCTACCATCCCGGCCAGTGACACACACCGAGAGGCAGTCAGCCTCACCCCACTGCACCACGAGGACTCCATTCAACCACGATACCCTCCTGTGAAGTATACTAGCTTCCTTTTAAGCCATGTGTTATCTATATATTGTTACTGTAAAACTAATCCCTCTCTAATTAACAGGAAGATCCTGAGATACGAAGAGAGGTGTTGTGTTGTGTGTATGTGTGTAGCTTCACCGGGATCCCAGAGGACGGTGTTAGGCCTCTGCTCTCTCTCCGTCTCAACATTTAGCCAAGGTATGAAGTTTAATGTTCTGTAAGTGTGTCATCAATCTCACGTAGGACGCAGATAAGAATTTGTTTGTTATAGTGACTCAATTCAGATAACTAACGCCGAAAATGGCAAGTGTAAGCAGTGAAAATATGAGTTTGGTGTCAGACGTCTCAAGGGCCTCCCGATAGAATTCCTCCACTATTGACATTAATCAATTCATAAGCAGAATAGTTACTATCATTGAAAGCAAGGAAAGTGCAAATGATAAGTTAAAATTGGAAGTCCTTACCCGCACGGTAAATCCTACTCAGTGTAGACCTGAGCAGCACCTTCCTGTCCCACGTCCCGTGGACAGACATTGCCAGCGCTCGAACAAAAGGTATTTTTGTTACTTTTGCAAGATAACAGGACATTCTTTGCCATATTGTAGGTCAATGGATAATCAACAGTATGTGCTGTACAAGCATCGATTTTATCATAAAACCTGGAATCATAATTTTCATGCATGTCATATAATTCAACGAAAACAGGAGCTGTAAACTATACACTAGACATCCAGAAATTAGAAAACAAGAGGTTAGAAAACAATTTAGAAACCAAGAAGGAGAACACAGCAAATTAGAAAACAAGATAGAAAGAAACGCAGTAGATACGTTCCCTAGTGAACTGAGAGCACAGTAAGCCGCGTACAGCATCCGCCGCGCACAGCACAACCAAGAGAAGCGACACTAGTAACCATACCCACGACACAGTGTTTCCCGGCGCCGCCCGCCGCGTCTCGAATATTTTACGTTGTACAAGAAAACAGAATAACGCAGCGCAGGACTGCAATGTGAAAATAAATTGATATACTTGTCAATAATTCCGTCACCATGAGCGTGACTGAGAAAGATAGAACCACACTATGATAATCACGAATTAATAAGTACCCGCTGAACGCACAAAACTCAGGCATGCCACGCCATACACACGTATACATTTTCGTGCTGGAAGAAAGAAATAGATAAAGACAGATAACGATAGAAAATAAATGTCGAGATATAGATAAGGTGATAATAGATAAATCTGAAAGTACACACAGTCGCACAAAGTAAACCCATTGAACATAGAAAAACAGCGCCACCTTCGGCAGAATTTACAGGCAGAATTTATAGACGGACAGAAACCCAGATATTAAACAGATAGAAAACATGATAGCAAAGAAAACAGATAGAAAACATGAGAGAAAAGAAAACAGATAGAACATATGATAGAAAAGAAAACAGATAGAATGCATGATAGAAAAGAAAACAGATAGAACACATGACAGAAAACAGGCAAATAGAACACAAATGGAAAGAAACCTCGCAAACTATAGCATGAAGAAGAATATTTTCCCTCAAGATAGACACGAGACTCGTAAAGACTTAGAAAATTCAGAAAACGAAACAAAAATGATAACGCCAGTTAACAAGCACACAGAAACTCGTTGATAACGCATGATGTTCACTGTTCCTACAAATTCATCCTATTTCTGAATCCAGAGCCCGTTATAGGCGTGCTAAATACGAATACAAATTATGCTTTTAACACACCCGATAGCGTGGCAGAGCGATCAAAGGCTACTGATAAGCCCAAGAGAAAGGAAAAATTACTGCTCAAGGTCCCTGAACTACACACTGCTCCGGAACAGATGAGTAGTGAAGTCACACCAAAGACAAGCAAAAAGCTTAATACCAGGCATGAAAAGGTAGCACTCGATAGTCAATACACTGATACAGCACCAAAGGATGAAGCCATTAAAGACCCAGATGAAGCCATGATAATTATTTCAGAACATGTGATAGAGTCGACGCTATTGCATGCCATGTCAATTAACAAGGTGACACTGGAGTTAAAGGGATTAAAGCAGGATACAGAAGTATTTGCAATGCCAGAATCCATTAGAGTAAAGGGAACGCGACTTGATTCCGCTGTATATAAATCAGAGAATGGGAAATTAGAAGTTTTAGTAATGAGTACATTGAATAAGAACATCACTTTGAAGCCAGGAACCCAAGTAGGGTCCTTCCAAGTCTGTGAACACCCAATTAAAATAGTAGATGAAAACCAGAACTCAGAAAATGCAACTGACCCATGCATCTGCTCAGTCCAGAAAGATGTAGAGGTTGGGAGAGATCTCCTCAACCACCTTAAACCTACCAGCCGACCTGATTTAGAGCACGAACCCTTATCACTGTTAACGAAACACGAGCACGCAATAGCCTTATAAGGGGACGCCTTGGGAAAGACTGACGTGTTGAAACATCAAATAAAATTAAAATCAGGTACACAGCCGATTTATATACCAGCATATAGATTGCCGCATTCAAAGCTCGCCACAGTAAATCAATTAATCAGTGAAATGCTCACACAAGATGTGATTGAACCTAGCGATAGTGAGTGGAATTTTCCTCTCATACTAGTACCAAAGTCTGACGGTTCAGTACGCCCAGTCATCGACTACAGGGAGTTAAACAAACGCACTATCCCAGATCGTCTACTACTACCAGTAATCTCTGACATTCTCCGCAGTCTAAGAACAGAAAATAAACTATTTAGCACAATAGATATAAAGTTGGCCTTCTGGCAGATAGAAATGCAAGATGAATCTAAAGACATGACAGCCTACTCCACACCGACTGGACACTACAGGTTTAAACGCATGCCATTTGGATTATCAAACAGTCCATTGACGTACATGAGACTGATGAACACAGTATTGCAAGGCCTAATAGGAAACACAGCTAGTGTATTCCTAGACGACATACTCATAGTATCACAGACGGCAGAGGAACATTTTAAGAAACTAGACTTGGTATTCTCTAGGCTAGCATCAGCCGGATTGAAAGTGCAAATAGAGAAATGTACTTTCCTACAAGACAAGGTTATTTACCTAGGACACCAAATAGATAAACATGTATTAAGAACAGTACAGTCCAAAATAGACGCCGTGAGAAATTTCCCAGTGCCAACCACAGTTGAGAAAGTAAGGAGTTTCCTTGGTCTAACAGGTTGCTATAGAATCTTTATAAAGGGATACGCCGATATAGCACAGCCACTAAGCTCTCTATTGAAAAAGAATCAGACTTTTACTTGGGGACAAGCCCAAGAGCAAGCATTTGAAGCTCTAAAATCGAAACTAACCAGTTCACCAGTGCTAATCTTCCCAGATTACACGAAGGAATTTATCCTATGCACCGACGCCTCATCAGATATAGGGCTAGGAGGAATATTAATGCAGGAAAGAAAGGGTACGGTCCAACCGATTGCTTATGCATCTAGACTATGTACAACCGCAGAAAAGAATTACAGCATCACAGAACGTGAGACTTTAGCAGTGATATACTGTCTAGAAAAATTCAGAGACATGTTATTAGGTTACAAGATAAGAGTGTGGACTGACCACACAGCAATACAGAACCTGTTCAAGCACAAGAACCTTAGAGGCAGACTCGCCAGATGGTTCACCACGACGTTACAGAATTATGAAGTCAGTTTTGAATACATACCAGGAAAGAAAAACGTAGCCGCAGACGCACTCTCGAGGAACATAAGCCCAGAAACGGAGGTAATGACCTCCATATGTAGTATTGAAGAATTAATCACACTAGATACAGACCTAGTCAGCACAGAACTGGAAAAGGATGCCATGTGGAGCACAGTAGTAACGTACCTAACAAACCCGACAGGTAGTCAAGCGCCACAACTACCCGCTAAATACAAGATAAATGATTTCGAAATGTGCAATGAATTATTATACAGAAACGCAGAAACTGCAAGCAAAGATGTATCACGAGGTATAGTGAAACAATTAGTAATCCCTCAGACATTAGTCCCGAAAGTATTAAAGATGCTCCATAACAGTGCCCACAGCGGACACCCCGGAAAAGATAAAACTTACAAGCAAGCGCAATTAAAGTACTTCTGGCCCGGCATGAGAAAAGACATATATTTCCACGTGGATAACTGCACGACTTGCGCCGAAGTTCCCCAGCACCAATGCTGACGTACCCTATACCCCAGAAACCATGGGAAAGAGTCCATATCGATACACTCGAGCTACCACTGTCAGAAAATGGATACAAATACTTACTGGTCGCCATCGACTACTTTTCCCGATATTGCATCATACAGCCCATGAATAATAAAAAGGCTGAAACGGTCGCCTCAATAATATTCGAACAAATAATTTGCAATTTCACGACACCAGAGGTAATTGTGTCAGACAACGGTACAGAGTTCAACAATCAGATACTAGAAGGATTATGTAAACTATTTAACATCAAGAAAATAAATGTACAAGCCTATAGACCCCAGAGTAATGGAGTAGTAGAAAGACTGAACCGCAAAGTAATAACTTGTTTGAGGAGTCTAATTGATCCGTACAGCATGGCATGGGATACGTGGATCCCACATGTCAAATGTGCACTGAATTCCCAGATAAACTCAGCCACCGGAGAAACGTCACACTACATATTATTTGGGGAAGATAAAGTCCTTCCATATGAACTCTTAGATGCAGAACCCAAGCCTGTGTATAATCAGGATGATTACGTGGCAAATAGATTACACAAATTTCAAGTCATACACCAGAGAGTAAGAAGTCACATGAAAGAATACTCAGAGGAAATGCAGAAACAGCAACACAAAACAGCACGCGATGTAAAGTTACGAAATGGAGATTTAGTAATGGCAAAACTCCATGTACCTATTGCCCACAGTAATAAGCTGTCACCCAAGTTTAGTGGTCCATATAAAATAATTGAAAGTGCAGGTGGGAACAAGTACAAGATTCAATCCCTAGACTCGGGAGAGGTAATAATCAGACATGCAGATCACCTTAAGAAAACAAATATGACTAGAGAGACACAGATAGACACAACACATAACGACGTAGAAAGGTCACCTGAGGATTCAATAGAGGAAACAAACATAAGTACACCAAATAGTAATGTAGACATGTTAAATGACACAAATGAGAATCATGATTACAGACAGAAATTGCGAAGCTATTGCAAGGAATTTAGTGAAAAGGACTCCAACCAAGTTCTGTTAGTTTGTAACGTAACAGAAATTCTCTTACAAGATGAATTTGAGGCATATGTAAATGACATGTTAGTGGAGCTAGGTGTTGATTGTAACTCCTTTTACGGAAAACCTGAAATTGATGACATGCATTTTATTAGGATGACTAGCACCGGCCTGGGACCCTGTGAGGCCCGGAGCCTTAGTCAGGAAGCTAGAAATTTTGATTGTTGTTAACCAATCTGTGTGAATCCTCTT
>JACEEZ010020387.1:0-7500 GCA_016584305.1 Chionoecetes opilio | reverse complement strand
CACTGATATAACCTTTGCTCTCTACCCACCACCACAAGCCTGGCCTGCCCCTGAAGGGCCTGAACACAGAGGAGAGAGAAAGAGAATCTCTCTATACTCCGGTGTGGGCAGGCATGCCTCGCGGTGCTCGGTGATCTCTTACGTGACTACGAGACTAGTGTATTGTCTAAGTGCAGTGAGCGAGTTATACCGACGGCGGCGCACGCGCTCGGTATGTGGCTGAGTTCCACTCTGCGCGCCCTGCACTACACGCCGCGCCCTTCATTAACCGACGGCCCAACGCCCGCCGCATCGCTTGTCCTCCGGGGCAGGTGCAACTCCACTCTACGGTGTCCCGACGTCCTGCAGAGCACCTGCCCCTGTGGGTTCGCCCCTGTGGCTTTTTCTTCTGGGCCCCCAGGGATCCACAGGGCCGCGGCGAGGCGACGGAGGATCGCCCCGCATTCCCCACGGGGGGGGGGGGTGCAACGCTACGGTGTCACGACGTCCCTGCAACACAAAAACCCGCCCCTGGGGCTTCTCTTCAGGGCCCCCCAGGGATCCACGGGGCTGCGGCGGGGCGAAGGGGGATCGCCCCGCATTGCCCCACGGGGCGGGGGGTGCAACTCTACGGTGCACGAAAGTCCCTGCAACACAACCCACCCCTGTGACATCTTTTCAGTGCTCTCTGTGGACCTCGGGGCATTGTGCGAGAAACGCGGTGGGGCTAGGGGCGAGGTGCAACTCTACGCTGCTACGACGCCCTGCTAGACACCTGCCCCTGAGGGTTCCCCTGGGTTCCCTCTGGGACCCCCGGGGGGTTACGAGACACGCAGCGGGGCATTAGGACCCCTTGATACCACAGGTCCACCAGGAGGCTACGCAGCAGATGGTGATGTATTAATTATACAGTGCATAACAAGGCGGGCGATTAAGGATGCCCCCGGGGGAGCTGTAGCAAAGTCAGGGACCTCGGGGGGACAGGAGGGTCGCCCCCCCGGCAAGCCGGGGCTTTTACCAGCCTGGGGAGCCAAGCTCCCCATATCCCGACGCCACGGACACTGCCCCGTTTAACGTAAGTATATACGTACCTGGAGATGCCCAACCTGGCACCCTACAGGTAGGGTGCGGGGATTAGTTTTCATGCCACGTCAGCGACCGATTGGATAGAACCGTAGCGGGTGGGGGGTCCGCCTAACAGGACATCACCCCCGTTGGAGCCCCCACCCGTCCCAGAGCGGAAGGGCTTAACAGTATCCATCCTGGACTTTATTAACAACATAGCAGTAACCAAGTCCAGCCTTGAGAGCTTGACACCAGAACATTGCCACAAGCGCTAGCCTGATGGATTGACTGCCAGTGGCAAAAACACACTGCCACAAATCAAACCTCACAGGTCTGGTGGACGTCTGATAAGCCACTCCCATTTAAGTCTGTTCCCATACAACACAGACGTGGTGTGAACGTTCATCAAGAAACACGCCACACCTGTCGCGAGCCCTGAGCGCCACACCACCCGCGCCTAACCTATCACGCGTCCCGAGCGTCGCGCTCCCCGCACCCTCCCTGCCGTGAGTCCAGAGCGCCGGGCTTCTCGTGCCCCACCTGCCCCGAGACCCGAGCGGCGGGACACTCGCACTTCACAAGTATCCAACCACAATAATCAAGCAGATAATTTTAACTCCAGACGACATCGCGCCCTGCTCCCAGTCCCTCCCGACGCCCCACAACTGCAAGGCAGCAAGCCTCAGCTTGGTCTGCTCAAACAGCCCGGGCACCGATTCGAAGCAACTGCCATCACTGCAAGAGAAGTGGGCACCGGAGAACGACTGCTTCAGGAAGTTGAAGTGGCGACTACTGCCAGCGCCACGGTCCACCATCCAGGAGTGCCGCACACGCCTCGATCAGGAAGGGCAGGATAAATGTTTCAAACAGCTGTCTGCTGAACAGGCAAAAAATAACGCTTGGCTTCTTCACTCTCTTAACAAGAGCTTTGCGTTTCCTGCCCCCACTTCTGACTCCTCACAGGTAGGTGACTGTGCACCACCTCAAACCTTCCCGCCCCATCACAATGACAGCCAACATCACTACTCACCCCGGAGCTACGCCGCCCCGCAGGCAAGCTCTTGGTAATCTTACCATCATCTCAGCTAACGTTAGTGGTTTCCAGACTAACGTCGGTGACCTAACGTACAGTCATGTTTTGCCACACAGTCCTGACATCATTGCCACTACTGAGACCTTCCTCAACTCCTCAGTGCCAGACAACTTTGGGCAGATAGGTGGCTACTCCAGTTGGTTCTGGCGTAACAGAGCCCAAGGTACCTTTGGGGGAGTCGCTGTGTGCTTCCGCAACAGCCTCCCTGTACAAGCTCTCACCGTCGACCTTCCTGCTCACATGGAGATAATGTTCTTCAAATTATGGACACACACTCAAGACTCCATTCTGCTGTGCGTGTGTTACCGTCCACAGTAGCAAGGTGGTGAGCCCCTTCATTACCTGACCATCAACTTAGATGCCCTGCTCCTCCAGCACTCATGTAAGCATCTCATCATTGTGGGTGATCTCAACCAGTACCTTGTCCAGAGGCCGTTTGACGAGCTGTTGAAGGTGTTTGGACTTACCAATCACGTCCACTTCCCCACCCACATCTCAGGGTCTTCACATGACCCTGTAATCACCGATTTGCCCTGCAGTATAGTGACTTGCCGCCCGCTAGCAACAGTGAGTTCCTCCGACCACCTGGCTGTTCTCACCAAGATCAAGCTGGCCATCAACAGGGATGAGGCAGTGACTCGCACCAACTGGCTATGGGACAAGGGGGACTGGGATGCAATGAAGGCAACACTTGACAACATTGTGTGGTCTGACGTGCTTACAGGTGACGTTGACACACAAGTGAAGAACTTCACAGAAATCCTGATGTCCTACCAAAGAAGATTTGTGCCCTGCCAGACATACAAGTCTAAACCGGGAGACCAGCCCTGGTTTGGCTTTCAATGCAGGAAAGCAGCAGACAATAAGAGCAAGGCCTGGCTGCGATATAAGTCCCACCCCACAAGAAGACATAAGCACCAGCACAAAATGGCCTGTGAAAATATGAAAAGGGTCCAGAAAGAGGCGATCAACAACTGGAGGGATCACCTTAAGCGAAAGCTAACAGGCCAGTCAGTGGGCACTAAGGATTGGTGGAGCAGCATCAAACAACAACAAGGCTTCTCTCGTAACGACAGCATCCCACCGCTGACAGCACCTGATGGCTCTGTTGTCACAAGTCACCGGGGTAAAGCTCAGGTGTTGGCTGCCCACTTCTCCTCCAAGATGACAGTTCCTGACCCAGAACGTGAACCTCCTACAGTTCCGGTTCTAACCAAGGCCGCCCTAGGGAACATCACCATTACCACGGAGGAGGTGTTGCAACAACTTCAACAAGTTGATCCCAAGAAAGCGCTGGGACCAGATAGTATCAGCCCTCACCTGCTTAAAAGATTTGCCTTACAATTTGCTGTGCCTCTTACTACCATCTTCCGGGAGTGCCTTCATCTCAGCAGTGGCCATGTGAGTGGAAAGTTGCGAGAGTCTGTGCTATCCACAAAAAGAAGCGAATCCTCAAAACTACCGCCCCATTTCCCTCCTCTCCATTGTTGGGAAAGTTCTTGAATCCACCATTACCTCCAAAATCACTACATTTTTTGACGCTCACCGCTTGATAAATTCACGGCAATTCGGCTTCCGACAGGGGAGATCCGCAGCAGACCTTCTCCTGCACTCAGTAGCCTGGAACCACTCCCTAGATCGGGGGGGGGGGGGGGGGACACCTTCGTCGTCGCCCTTGACATCGCTGGTGCCTTTGATAGGGTGTGGCATCAGGGCATCACTACCAAGCTGAGAAGCCTGGGGATCTGCGGTGACCTGTTACACCTCCTGCAAGATTACCTCCACGAAAAAACTCTGCGCGTGGTGTTGAATGGTCACATCTCCTCTGAAAATCCTATCAAAACCAGTGTCCCTCAAGGAAGTGTACTCGGGCCATTACTTTGGAACGTTTACTTCAACGACATACTGCAGCTGATCCCTGAGGCAGGAGCGTATGCAGACGACCGTACTCTCACATTTTACCTGTGAGAGGAGTGTCCGCCAACACAGTCATTCGTATCAACCAGGCACTGCAGAGCATCGCCTCCTGGGGCAAGAGATGGCAAGTCACCTTTGCACCAGACAAGACCCAAGCCGTCCTCATCTCCCGCAGGCAAGATGCAGTCAACTGGGACCAACACGCCATTCTCCTGGAAGGCAGAAAAATACACCTCCAGGAGTCAGTCAACATTCTAGGGGTGGAGTTCAATTCTGGCCTCATATACACCAGCCACGTCAGGAAGGTCGCCAAGGATGCTGCCTGGAAACTGAGCTGTATCCGACGCGTCGCGCACCTCCTGGACGCTCAGGAAGTCGGCACACTCTACAAGTCACAAGTCCGCTCCCTGATGGAATACTCGCCCCTTGCATGGTCCTCCTGCCCCCCATCATACCTCGGCCTCCTTGACCGGGTTCAAGCCAAAGCCCAGCGGCTGGCCCGGTTGAAAGCCCCTGAGGCTGCTGCACAGATCATTCAACCTCTCCAGCAGCGGCGTGACGTGGCAGGCATGTGCGTCATGTACAAGGCTCACAGGATGCAACTCCTACAACTAGCAGAGCTGCGCCTCAACCCACGGGCCAGGCCCTCCCATGCTACCCGTGAGGCCCACAACATCGACCATTAGGTGACTGTGCCCTTCGCGAGGACGGAACATTACCTCCGCTCCTTCCTACCCCGCTATGGTCGACTATGGAACACCTTGGTGCGCCAGACCGACCTGCACCTCACCACTTCCCTGCACGCCTTCATATCGGGCGTAAATGCCTGGCTGCAAGCGGAACTAACGCAATAAAAACATGCAATAAAAATAATGACTAAACATTTGTATTATAAGATTAATGTTATATATTAGTATAATTTCTTTATATATATGTGTATCAATGTATTAGTATACTTGCTTTATATTATTTGTATTAGCGTATAGTTAGTATAATTTCTTAACCATTCGTGTATTACAGTATTAGTATTAGTTTATAGTAGAGAATTGCTATACTTTTTCCATATTATTTGTATAATTATTGTTAAGAATAAAATATAATACTGCTAGAGATAGTCCTTGGCGTCCCAGCCGGGACTTTAGCACATCAACTCTCCTTTTGGTTTCAATGTATTAAGTATAAAAAAAAAAAAAAAAAAAAGAGAGAGAGAGAGGAGAGAGGAGAGAGAGAGGAGAGAGAGAGAGAGAGAGAGAGAGAGAGGAGAGAGAGAGAGAGAGAGAGAGAGAGAGAGAGAGAGAGAGAGAGGGGAGAGAGAGAGAGAGAGAGAGAGAGAGAGAGAGAGAGAGAGAGAGAGAGAGAGAGAGAGAGAGGAGAGAGAGAGAGAGAGAGAGAGAGAGAGAGAGAGAGAGAGAGAGAGAGAGAGAGAGAGAGAGAGAGAGAGAGAGAGAGAGTTTTCAATTGATTTTCTATGTTAAAACTGTCCCGCACAAATATGCTGTAAAGTTGGCAACAGCCGCCTCCTGAACCCCGCCTCCTCGGTCAGGCGCTGACAGATGAATACAATAAATGAAACTCTCTTTTATGTATATCATTCCTCATTCCATCCTGTCCTCAAATTCAGGGGTTCCCAAAGTGGCCAGTGTCTATCCCCAGGGGTCAATACGAGTTTTCAGTGGGTCAATGAATGCCTTGGGAGTCTAAAGGCGTTCGATTAATGCCTGGGTGGCTAAAAGTAGCTAGAATACCAGGAAGTAAAAAAGTAGCCTACCGTATAAGTAAAACAAAGATCAAATTCTTCAAATATTATTGGTGCTTACGTATGTTTTTATCTTTATCTTACTAGTATTGGCAGTGATCACATGAAGATCTGCCACCCCATTTTACCAACTGAAGATCCACCACCCCAATCTTACCCAACTATAGTCCAGTAAAGGTATGGTTTGACTCAGGGAAATTGCAATATTAATGAACCATGTTTTTTTTGTTTCCTTTTTGCAACAGAAACATCATATTAAAAATCTAATTTAATATGATTGGTGGAACATAGTTTTTAAGAGGGAGCAAAAACGAGCCCTCTAATCTCGAGGCAAACCATGAATTTATATATCTTGGGCAGTTCTCATGGTATATTAACAAATTTTATATGTATTCCTGGGTTTTTTGGGTTGCTCTTTCCGATAGAATAGCACACTTTATGATAGCACTGCTCCTTATACCCTAAACCAATGTACCCCTAACCCAAACCCAAAATAATTGCACCAAAATAAGGCGCTCTGCCAGTTTGATTACTCATGGCATTTTTTTTGTTTCTTTGCATGAACCCTATGTATCTTTGGCATTACATGTCCTCATTATAGACTATAAAAGACAAAAAATTGTTTATCAATCGTTTATTCTGCCTGTATAAAGACTGAAAACTACCAAGACTTCTAATACGACCAATTACTCTAGTCTCGTGACCAATGAAACCTATTCTGTGTCCGATTTCTCATCCTCTTCATCTCGTAATGTATTTGAACAGTTTTCCCTGCACACTGAGCATGCCATGGAGCAGTCAAAACCTTGACGACGGCACTTGCACTTTAATGTGCTGCAATCAGTCTTACACTGACACCTGATAACACCTAACCTTCCAGCAGCGATTTGGGAGCAGTGTCCTTTTTCAGTCTGAATTGGAACAAGTCTTCCGTCGCAAACCTTCCAGCCCCACTCCTCTGGATTAAGGGAATTGTCCTTCCACTCTTGGACCTGGTGTACACTCGGAGGCTGTGGAACTTTGCAGCTGCTGATGTTGGTGGGAGCTTCTGAGGATGCACAGAGGTCTTGCTTCGTGCAACAAGTATCTAAAACTTGCCATAATCTAACAGCATTCAAAGTATCATCCCACCCCCCTTGAAGATGCAAATCAAAGCCTTTTCGCCGGCTTGTACAACAGCGTCTTTTGTAGAGTTCGAGTTGTAGAACACCTCTGCTTGCTCTCGAAAATTTGAGTCCTCCTTCATCAACGTCAGTGCGACAGCTTTGCCCATCCCAAATATCCTTGAAGTAGTGTCACATCCCAAAATGGCATGAAGAAAGAGAATATTGCGTGTTACACTATCTCCAAGAACCTGCCTAGCCTTTCTCCATCCAAGTACTTGCGGCAACTTGATGACGCCCTTTTGGTTCTGGCATGAAGTACAGATCAGCATCTTTTGCATGGTAGCAAAGAAGTACAATAAAGTCTGTGTCATCCCCAACAAGTACAGTAGGAACCTTTTGTGATGTAGCTACAGCGTGTTTGGACAATCAACAGATCTGCTACGCTTTGTGCATTGTGAACCTAGACTCCATCTGCTGGTTTCTCAGTGGGGAGATCGCTGTTTGATGAAAAAGTCTTATTGGCATCCCCCAGTAAGTACCTTTCTGTGGATGTGCTATATCCGTTATGGAGCATCGTCTAATGC
>JACEEZ010020386.1:0-10366 GCA_016584305.1 Chionoecetes opilio | reverse complement strand
GGGTTTTTTGGGGGTTTTTGTTTTTTTTTTTTTTGGGGTTTTTTTTTATTTTTCCCCCGGGGGGGGAAAAATTTTTTTTTTGGGGGGGGGAAAATAAAAAGGGGGGAAAAATTTTTTTTTCAAAACCCCCCCTTGGGTGGGGGGGAAAAAAAAAATTTTTAAAAAAAAAAAATTAAAAGGGGGTTGGGGGGGGGGGGGGGGGGGGGG
The DNA here is from genome assembly GCA_016584305.1 of Chionoecetes opilio. Lineage (NCBI taxonomy): Eukaryota > Metazoa > Arthropoda > Malacostraca > Decapoda > Majidae > Chionoecetes > Chionoecetes opilio. Next base: position 10,159 of record JACEEZ010020386.1, on the reverse strand, counting down.
GGGGGGGGGGGGGGAAAAAAAAAGGAAAAAAAAACCCCGGGGGGCCGGGGGGCCCCCCCGGGGGGTTTTTTTTTTTTTTTTTTTTTTGAAAAAAAAAAAAAAAGAAAAAAAAAAAAAAAAAAAAGAAAAAAAAAAAAGAAAAAAAAAAAAGGGGAAAAAAGAAAAAAAAAAAAAATTCCCCCACCCCCCCCTTTTTTTTTTAAAAAATTTTCCCCTTCCCCCCCTTTTTTTTTAAAAAAAAGGGGGGGGGGGGGTTTGGGGGGGTTTTTTGTTTTTTTTTTTTTTTAAAAAAAAAAAAAAAAAAAAAAAAAGGGGGGGGGGGGGGAAAAGGGGGTTTTTTTTGTTTTTTTTTTTTTTTTCCCCCCCAAAAAAACCCCCCCCCAAAAAAACCCCCCCCCCCTTTTCCCCCCCCTTTTTCCCCTTTTTTTTTTTTTCCACCCCCCCCCCCTTTTTTTTCCCCCTTTTTTCCCCCCCCCCGGGGGGGGGGAAATTTTTTTTTTTTTAAAAAATTTTTTTTTTTTCCCCCCCCCCAAAATTAATTTTTTTTTTTTTTCCCCCCCCCCCCTTTTCCCCGGGGGGGGCCCCCGGGGCCCCCCCCCCAAAACCCCGGGGGGCCAGGGGGGGGGGAAAAAAAACCCCCGGGGGGCCCCCCCCCTTTTCTTTTTTAAAAAAAAACAAAAAACCCCTTTTTAAATAAGTCCATCCAAAAAAAAAAAAAAATACAAAAACCCCAAAAAATATCGACCCCTTTATAAAAATTGCCGAATTGCACCCCCAGTTTTTATATCAACATTTAGGGCCCCCCCCAGTGCCGATAATTTGGTTTCGTTGTTAATCCGGTTTAATTTCTTCATTTTTGTTTTCTTGTTTCGGCCCGCGGGACCCCCTGGGGCCCCAAAGGGAAGGGGGGGGGGAAAATTCTTCCCCTTTAACAGGGGGGGGGGAAGGGGAGAACCCACATGAAATTTCTCCCACACTTTATTTTCATTTGGGGAAGAATAACAAAGTTGGGTTTTTTGTTGGGAAAAAATGAAAAATGATAAAAGGGAGAGATAAAAAGGGGAGGGGGGGTCAGCTTAAAAGGGCCTAACGCCCCCCTCCTTGACGCCATCAGAAGCCACAGGAGGTGGGGTGAAAAAAAATTTCCATTTATTTGAATTAAAAAAGGGGTGGAATTTAAAATGCGAAACATGATAATTTTAAATTTATGGGACAAACCAAAAAGAAAAAAAATGGTTTTAATTTACGGAAAAAAAATTTTGAATTATATGGCCACCCGACCCCCAATTGGACAATACCGGGTCGCGGTTCACGGGGGTCCCCCCCAAAAAAGATGGCCCCACCACCATTATAAAAATTAAAAAAAATTTTGGAAAAAAGTTGCCCCCTGGGCCTGCAGTGGAAAGGGCGACCCCCTTCTGAACCAAAACTTTTCCCCCAAAAGAACCCCTTCCCCCCCCTTTCCAAACCCCTTAAACCCCTCCCCCTTACAAAATTAAAACCCTTAAACCCCCATACACCACTTTACCAAAAGGCACCCCTTTCCCCCCCTTCCCACAACCAATACTTCCCCCCACCAACAAACACCAATAAAACCCTTTTAAACCCCACCCCCCCAACCAAAAAACCCCAACCCCCCCCCCCCCCCATTTCCCAAAAACCCCCCCAAAAAACCCCCCCCCCCCTTTTCCCCCCCCCCCCCCCCCCAAAACCCCCACCCCAATTTTCCCCCCAACCCTTTAAAAAACCCAACCCCCCCCCAAATTTGAAAACACCCCACCCCAACTTTCCAAAACAACCATTAAAACACCCCCCCAAAAACCCAAAAAAAATTAAAAAAAAAAATTTTAAAAAACAAACCCATTTTTTAAAATTTGTTTTTTTAAATTTTTTTTTGGGTTTTTTTTTTTTTTTTCCCCCCCCCCCCAAAAGGAAAAAAAAAAGGAAAAAAAAAAAGGGGGGGTTTTCCCGCCCCGCCTTTTTTAAGAAACCCCAAAAAGGGGGCAAAAAGGGGAAAAATTTTTCCCCCCCGGAAAAATCGGCATTTCCATTTCGGGGAAGGCGGGGGAAAAAGGGGGGGGCCCCCCAAAAAAACCCCCAAAAAAAAGGGGGGGGGTTTGGGGGTTTAAAAGGGTGGGGGCCCTGAAAAAAACGGGGTTTTTAAAAGGACGCGGGGGAACCTTTTTTTGTGGGGGACTTGGTTTTTGGGTATTTTTGGGGACCCCCCCCACCCACCCATTTCCCCCCCACCCCAAAAACCCAAACCCCCCCACATACCAAGTTAACCATTAAAACCCCCCAAAACCCCATATTCCAAACCACCTTTTTCAACAACCCAAACCCCCTACACCAATTGTTCCAAGGGATAAAAACACCCTTTTTCAACAACCCAACCACTACCCACTTTACCAAGATAGCACACCATTCAACAACCCAACCCAAATTACACCATATTACCAAGATAGAACCCCATTTCAACAACCCAACCATACCCCACTATTACCAAGTAACACCCCACTTCAACAACCCAACCACTACCCCACTATTCCAAAAGCACACCACTTTCAACAACCCAACCCACTACACCACTATTCCCAAGATAGCACACCACTTCAACAACCAAACCACTACACCACTATTACCAAGATAGCACACCACTTCAACAACCAACCACTACACACTTTTCCCAAGATAGCACACCACTTCAACAATCCAACCCACCCACTATTGCAAGATATCACCCTTAAATTTCCAAGTCTTTTTGCGCAGTAAAAACAAAAACACGGGAAGTAAAATTTTCGTACCCCCTTTATATATATAATAAAATATATTTTAATAATTTATAATTATTATTAAATATATATATAACACATACTAAATATAATATATATATATATATATAATTTATATAATATATATATTATTATATATTAATTATATATAACAAACACATACCGACCAAAGTAATACATACAACATACACATATAAATACCACACAAACGCACACACACCACACACAATACACATACACATACACACACACAACACACACACAACACAGCGGCGTCCGAGGTAGTAGATGAAGAATTCTTCTAGGGGGTTTCAATAGTTAGAAAAATTCCTTGCTTGAAATTCAAATAACCCCGGCTTTTCCCGGGAAAACCCTAGATTTATTCTTTGTTCCAAAAACAACTGCGCCTTTAAGAAAAACTCGCACGCCATAATGCTAAAACACCCCCAATAGGTGGTTTTTTTTTGATGTGGGGGGGTTTCAAAAACTTTTCGTGCGTTTACGCAAACACCACACACACACAACACACAAACTATTACAAAAAAAAATTTTTTTTTATTATATATATATATAATATTATATATATATAAAATATTTTTTTATAATTTTTTTATTATTAAAAAACACACAAAACGTAATTTAGTAAAAGCCTTCGTCAAAAAAGGGCCTTGATTAAGGGGTTAGTCAAGGCCTTTTTCTGCCAGGGCTATTTTATCTGTTTATCAAAGATTTACCTTTGTGAAATATTTGGAATAAAACCCCACGATTCTGCCCCAATGGAATGTAATGGATCATGAAAATATTTTAAGTCTTAAAAACGCGGTTTTTAAAAGCTTTTATTCATATTGCGACGTTGGATTTCTCCCCCGAAATTTTGCCAAGTACCCCTACCACATTTATTTCAGTTGAAAACTGTTTAACCCTAAAATAAATATTTGGCCCGCAAATGTGTTTGGGGTTCGGTTAGACTGTGCAGGAAGAAAGAGATACTGAAAGAGAATATCCATCATTTTATGGCTAAGCAGTGTGCCCGTGCAAAGAAGGAAAAGGGATTATACGGAAGAATTTTTTTTTTTCTCTAATTTGGGGTTCTTGAAGTAGTATGATTAATTAAGGAAAGCATGACAATAAAAAAAGAGTTGTAAAAGAGCAGAGATTGCGCACATGACGCAATTTTTTCGCTTGTTTTGCTTTGGGTTAAATACTTAAATAGGCCCGTTTCCTGGGAGACACAAACAGGGAGCTGCCACCCCCTGTGATAGAAATATTGGACATCCCCGGGCTCATAGTGCCCCCCAAGGGACCCTCGAGCCCTAAACAAACAACAGACCCAGCTAATAGTGGCGAGGGCCCAGACTCACGGCATCTTTGGAAACACGGTGTGGACTCTTTGAGCTACCGTGGTGGTGACAAGACGTTTGCCCCAGCTCTCACCAAAGTAAAACCGCTACTATCGCTTCCTGACCCCGACACTACACAAAGTTGTAGTGTCCTGATTCTGCTGGTGGAAACGGGTATGAGTCCCCCGGGTCCCCCTATCCCCGTGATTGATGCCGCCTGACGACGCGGCCGCCAGCCCGGCTGCCGGGATAGGGACACCACTTCAACATCCCCAGAGGTCCCGCTCCCCTTTCCCCCTGTTGGTAGGACCCACCTGCCTGAAAAAGACCTGCAACTTGCACGCCCCCTTCGCCCCATCACTGCCTCCCCCCCTCCACGCGATGATCCCCCACCATTTTCGCTGCTTTGAATCCGCCCTGCTCTTGCCTCCCAAACCCAACGCCTCATATCGTCGGTCAGCTGGGGACTCAGATCTTTTTATCAACCCCGGGAAGGTGTCCAGGGCATTTTTTTGATTCCTTTTTCAAAAAAAATTTGGTCTAGCCACTAACCATCACCGGGGGGGGGCGAGGTTCAAGTTCGAGGGGCAAACCTTGAAACCTTGCCCACCCCCGAGTCTGTCCAACGCGGGGGGAGTGGTCCGGAAGTGCGGGGTTGCATCGGACGACGCCCCGCCCTACAGTTCGGGAAAATTTTCCCCCTTTTTTCCCCAGAAATGACAAATGACGGGGATTCGGGCTGGGCTTATGTATGACGGCCCCCCCTTCAGAAATTGTTAGGCCCCTTTTTAACTCCCGACCCCCGTCCGGGAGGGGTGAGCCCCGGAGGCAAACATGGAATTTAGGGTAAAATTTCGGGGCCCCCTTCCAGACCGGGGTCCTTAACAACCGGTGTACGGGGTTTCCGGCCCCACACCCTCCCTGTCCCCCGGTGTACCCCTGCCCCCTTTTTTGGCCATGGTAATCCCACCTGCAACATGAAGATCCCCCTTGGTAACTGCAGGGGTTTTTTTCTTTTTGCGGGGGGGGTTTTGGCCCGGCCGGGTACTCCCTTTTTTTTTGGGGTGAGACCACCGCCCACCTATAAGCTGCCCGGCTTCCTCCGGGCGATGCAGGGCAACTCCTTCAACATGAGCCCCCTGTTCCACTCGGATGTGAAGAGGAATGAGGGGCATCCACCCGGGGCCCCTTCCTCCAGGGGGCCCCCGTACGGGAGCCGCCCCCCCTATCGCCACCTCCGGGGCCAGCCTGTTCCGGGGGGGGGCCCCCCCCCTGCTGTCCCCTAACCCAAAGGGCCCTGCCCCTCCCATCCTATGAGCCCCCCCATTACGTTGCCAGTGGCTGCTGGCTGCGTCCCCCCCAACCCGTCCACCCACTTCAGTGGGTCCCCCTTCCCCCAAAACCCCAAAAGGCCCAACAGTCCCCCGGCACCGTAACATACCCCAACTTAAATATAGGCACAGGCCCTCTTCCTGCCGGAGGGGCCCCATAGGGGGGATATGGGGGGGGAACTTTCCCCCCCCTACCCCCCTTTTAACCCAAACCCCCCCCCCGACCCGTTCCTTTCCCCGCCTTCCCCGCCTCGGCCCTCCCAACTCCCGCAGTCAAAGCCCTGCCCTCCTGGGCCCGTGCTACCTTCGCCCCCTCCTCCTTCAGGCCAGATGCTTCGGGTTTTCATGGCCCCCCTTTATTAAAGGGGAAATTTCACCCATTGCACTTGAATTTTTTATCTCCTTATTTTTAGGGTTCCCCCCCTCAGGGACAGCCTCATTCGATGCCCGCCAGGCCTCCTTTTTCCTTCCCTTATGTCACTCACGCGGTGACCCTTTACTCCCCCTCCCCTTCATCTTCTGGAAAGCCCGGGCTCTTACCGGAAATTCCCGCTTTAAAAAACCACGCTTCATCATACATCCTCTAGTTTTTGGCGTCTGTGAGACGTGGTCACGACGTTTTCCCCCCCCTTTCCCAACTATGCTTTCCCACAGGGTGGACCCGGGGGGGCCGGCGGGGCGGAGGCGGCCTGCTTCTGTGGGGCCCCCCCCCCCTCTTCTAGCCCCCCACTATCACTCCTTTCCCTGGAGGGGGCCTGGACATCTGGGGGGGGACTGTTACCTTTGATTCAGGGCCCCTTTAGTTTTTTTTGATATAAAATCCATGTTTAGATATAACCCTTCAGGAATTCCAGACTTGTTCTCTCAGCTTTTCCCCCCCCAGTTTTAAAAATGGGTGATTTTAATGCCCCCTCGACCTCTGGGAACCAGCCCCCCCAGGGCCCGGAGAAACCGCTCGGGAGGGCCCCCCTCGAGTTTCTGGCGGACAGTGCTTCTTTATCTCTCCCCTTAATCCACCTGGCCTCCCTCCAGGAATGATCCAGTTTCGGGAGCCCCCCCCACCTTGGACCTCTGCCTGGGGAAGGCCCCCCCCTCCTCAACCCCGTCACAACTGGCCCTTACATGGGGAGCGACCATCTTCCCGTTTTTTAATTTTCCTTCCCCTTTAGTACCACCACCCCCCTCCCCCTTCACGCAGACCCGTTGGTCCCTTCCCAAAAGGGGCTGGGGGCTCTTTCAATCAGAATTAAAAAATTTACTTTCCCCCCATTTACCCTCCCCTTTCGGATATAATTCAAAAACCCCACGGTCACCCTGGGGGACGTGGGGTCCCCCCCCCTTCATTTAATCACTTCCCCCCCTCCCGCCTTTTCCGGGGCCCCTGGTGGCCCGGAAGTGTGCGGCGGCCCTTTGGCCAAAACCCACGGGCCCTTTACTGCGTGGGTAAGAACCCCATTCCCTTGCCCCCTAGTCGCTTCCGTTTTTTGGAGGGCCGATGCAAAAAGTTTATTCTTGATGAGAACGTTTTGCATGGGCCCTCCTTTTGTGCTTCCCCGTCCTTTTCCTCCCGTTTCCCCGGGGTTGGTCCTTTTTTTAGGGAAAAAGGTCCACCCTCACCCCCCTTCACTTTCCCGTAACAGAACGGGCCCTCCCCCGTCACTGATGCCGAAAAAAAAGTTGAGGGGTTGCCTCCCACATTCACACTACACTCGGCTCTCCAGACCCCGTTTCCCCCAGTGTTACCCCTTCCCCAAACCCCCATACAATTAGCACTGCTAAACCCCCTAGGAGCTTTCCTCGGGTTTACACGCACGTCCGCGGGGAAGGGGTTTAGACCGGACAAGTCCCGAACGAGTTTTTTCGCCCCCTCCCCGGTGCTCTGGCCCGCCTCCCCGGACGTCCCAAAAACCCCGCTGGGTGGGGACTTCCTTCGTGTGGCGTCATGCCCTCACAACCCATTCTTAAGCCTGGGAAGGCTCCGTCTGGGCTTCCTCCAAGGGCCCATTGCCTTTTTTCTAATCTCAGTAAAAGGTTTTAGAACAAAAAGTACGGTGTGGGGACATGGGGGTTGGAACACAAAAACCTCTTCCATCAAACATTTTTTGGGTTTTTGTCCTCACCGGGCACCCCGGATGCCCTGCTCCCCTGGAGCACCAATACAGGAAGGTTTTTCCCACAAACAATTCACCCCTAATAGCCTTTATTTTACCCCCAAGCAGCTTTTGACACCTCCCTCCAAACATTGGGAAAAAATTGCCCGCCTAGGACGAATGGCTCCCCCTCTCCCCCAAAGGGTTAAATCCCCCTGTCTTCCAGGTCCTTCTCTCTGGGTCGGGAACACCCTTCCAGGCTTACCCCCTTTTACCAGAGGCGCCCACGGGTTTTCCCCCAGTCCTGTCCTCTTCAACTCTTTCTTTCGACTTTCCTGCTTCCCCTGCAACTGCACTCACTATGCGAGAATCTCCCATTTGCTCTGCTCCCACTATCCGGAGGGGCCAAAACCATCTTCAACGTGGGCTTGAGCCGTCCCCCTCATGGACCACCCGTTTGGGGCCCCGACGGGGATGGCCCCGAAGTTAGCCTTCGTGCTTTACCCGAAGGGTTTATTCCCCAAATCCCCAAAGGTCACATAATGGGTCCCCAATTTCCTTCAAAACCACCACAAATTCCTTGGTTTTTCTGTTTTGGGTGGCCCCCCCCCTAACCTGGGCCGCCACATACAGTATGGGACCCCGTGCCTCAAAAGGGTTAAATTAATGAAGCCCTTTCAGGGTCAAATGGGGTGCGGACAGGAAAACCTCCTTCATTTCCCCTGCACTTAATCCTAGTCGCTTTTGACTACGATTGATTTTGGTGCGGCCCACCTTTCCTCCTCCCCAAATTAGATGAATCCAAATAATGCCCTTCGTAAGCTTTGGGGGCCTTTAGGTCCCCCCCATCCAGCCCTTCAGGCAGAATCCTCCCTCCCCCCCTGTCACACCGACCTCCCCCCCCTCCTTTTCCCCCACCTACACCCAATTGCCTCCCCCCCAGCGCCATGCCCCCCCACTCCCTCCTCCTCCGACACGGTAGGGAACACTTCATGGCCCCTCCGTATCAAGCCCACACACCTTTTGTTGGCGAGCCCCCCCTCCTTTTTTGCTTTTAGGGGGACTCCCCCCTCCCTTTTGCACTCTGGGGAAACCCTCCCTGGGCCTTGGGTTTCCTCTCTCTTTTTTTTAATTTTCGTCCCTTTCACCACCTACACCCCCTGGTCCAAGGCTGCCTGTCCGGGGCCCCGGGGAGGTACCTTTTTTTTCCCCCCTACACACCCCCTACAATAACTCCCTCCACTTTCCCCCGACGGGGGTCCCCTCGCCACCCTCCGTCGTAGGTGCGGCCAGTTCATCCGGCCAGGTCAATTGCCACCCCCTGGAGGTTGCCCCCACTGCCCCCATCCCGAGGCAGAACTTTTTGCATCAGGGGGGGCATAAATATGCCACCACCGTGCCCCCCCCCTGTTTTGTAACCTTTTCACTGACTCCCTACAGCCCCCCCAACTTCTCCGACGTCACCGCCCTCACCTCACCATGCCCTTTTTTTTCAATCCACCACTCTTTCTTACTTATCCTCCTCTTTCCATGCATCCATTCAGTGGGTTCCCTCCCCCATTGGGGTTTAGGGGCAACCGTGGCCGACGGGCGCAGCGGAGGACATCCCTCCCCTCTCCCAAAAAATGACCACAGACCGACTGATCACGACTAACCTTCAGACTAATGCAAAAGCACTGGGGCAAGAGCGACTGACGCCTTTAAAAACTTCACTTGGAGTATACGCATGACACCGACCCCCCTGGTGGACCCAAAACCCCAGCCGTGCCCCCGGACACCGCAGCACCGGGCTCCGGATTTTGGGACACCCCCTCAACGCCCCCCCTACACAAAAATGGGCATGAAAGGACCCCCACGCCCCGGTGCCCCCCAATACCCGGACACCCTGAACACCTCCTCCCGCAAGCCTCGTCCCCCTCCCCCCGCACGGATCCTCCAATCTCTATCCCCATCCCCTCCCCAGGCCAACTCAGTTTTACCCCCTGGGGGCTCTCCAGACCCCCGGCTTGGGCCTTCAAAATTTTCAAACACACCGGCCTTTCCCACACAAATCGGGCCAAACTGCACAGGATCAACTCAACCATCTCTATTGCCCCTTCGGGCACTGGGCTGTGGGACCACAGCCTGCACGGCCCCTTCAAATAGGTTACTTTATAAAGAAAGGGTAAACGCCCTTTAGGGCCCCATGAAAAAGCTACTGGGCACCATATTGGGGCCCAAGGCCCGCCATTTTACCCAAAAACCACGGAAAGTTCCGGGCTATTTTTGCTTTCATATTAAAATAGGTACTTTGTCAGCCGTGCGCTTGCGTCGGATGTCACAATAGGGCTGAGAAGGGTTTTAGCTCAACCCGATTTCCCCAAAGCCAAAAGAAGGAAAAATTTTGGATAAAAAAGTCAGTCGTATGGAAGGACCCTTTTTCGTTCATCACGTTTTTGTCAGGGATGTTTTATTGTTGGTTTTTTGTAGACACTAGTCATCAGAATATAAGGAAGCAACAAAGAGGGTGGTATTAGACATACACGTGGTATTCCTGTAATACGTATGCATCAACTAATCCCCTTTCATTCCTTTTAATGGGGGAATTTTGGTGAGAGAACCCCAAA
>JACEEZ010020385.1:0-17320 GCA_016584305.1 Chionoecetes opilio | reverse complement strand
CATAACCTTCCTAGATATTTGGCTATCACGTCAGCTCATAGCACCATTACAACCACTGGGTAGTAGTGTATAACCACATAGTTTATCGACTGTGTTATTTGTCCCAGTCATTTACTAGATACACCGGACTTTTACCTACCCAACCGAATTGTTACTATAGACGGTCGTTACATTCCACAGCCCTCACTACCGTTTGGTGGGCTTCGGTCCCAAACAAATGTGTGTCTATATATAATTAGTCTATATAATAATCATCCGGGAAGAGTGTTTTGTAAAGTTTGGTAAAAAAAAAAAAAAAAAAATAATGATAATTTATTTCAACGGAATACGTAGCACATGTATGTGGTGAAGTGAAAGGAATAAATATGAATGAAAATGATTATACTTTGTGTTATTTGTCACCAGTATACTTAGATGCCACAACAGTGATTAAAAAGTGACGTTAATATACAACTATGCCGAGAATATAATAAAACTCTTTACATTTGATTCGCTCTATTTCTTGTATGACACTGTACACATACATAGGCTACTCAGGCGTCTAAAAACCGTGAATTGAAACAAAAACTATGCAATTGTGTGATATACGTATTATGTCCTAGAGTGTCTCAATGGTGAAGTGGTCTTTAACAAATCTTATAAATCTTCGAATCCCAGACGTGCCAGCCGATAAAAGAGTAATGGCCAGTCGCCGTGACAGTGAGTAAAAAAAAAAAGAATTTAATTCAAAATTTTCTCACCACTAGCAAAGACTTAATGATTCATTCTTGAAAAAATTTTCACGATTAGTGTAGCGACAGAAAAACATAGTGAGTTTATTGACTTCCGTTACACTATTGTTATGAATGTGGGATTCAGCGGGGGGTTATGTGGACAAGCGTGGAGGTTGGGGGTCTCAAAGTGGTTGGGTGGATCCGGAGGTGGCATGTGGGCAAGGGTGAGTAAGTGCGGTGCGGTTTGGATTGTGAAAGCCATTTCTTACAACTATTCATAGAGGTGCTCTGATGGCTGTCCTATCCCGTATCCAGCACTCCAACACTCATATCCAGCACTCTGATAACTGCAACCTACGCGTAAACGAAAATTATTACTATAAGATAAAATGTTTACCACCAAACTTCATTCTTTAGTTACTACCCCAAAAATGGACATTAAGAAAAATACTGAAACGTGGCATCACTGGCACTACGACATTAATGCTCACTCTTAACTGACGGCAAAGGGATGAGCAACTACAACCAACACAAGAAACTACACTTCCACGTCCTCAAAGAATAATAATTACCGAGTGGGGTAGGGGCTGAACAAGAGGGAACAAAAAGAAGACAAAAATATGTGAAGGAAATAATAGAGGATAGGCAGACAGCAGGCGACGAGCAGCGAGCGGGACTGCATGAAAGAAACCACAGATCAAGATAGTCTTGTGAACTCTTGTATGAAAATGAAAACATATTACAAAAAAAATTGGAAGTATTTTTCCCAGCGCGGGTTCAAAATGATCCTGTCAGGACACAGGGAGGCGAGGTTCCACAGAAAACGGACTGAAGGGTTTGTGACGGGAAGACTGCGGCAAAAATTAAGAGACACGCAGTGTAATATGTAAGTGCTAGAAAAATACTCGGCCAGTCATAGGAGAGGGAAGGCTATAGGAGGCGAGGCAGATAGTTTGCGAGATTGATACAACAAAAAAATGATAATACTACACGGACAAACAAAAAGAGACCGTCCGCAGCCACTGAAGCATGCACCCGCGCACACATGTAGTTTCTGAACCTTGGCTTTGCACAAGTGTCTCTTAACCTCTTTACCACCACGCCCCCTTAGTAGTTGTCCTTGCCTCAATTGCCCCCCCCCCCCTTCACATCTTTCAACCCAAGACATTAAAATAGTCACAAATATCATAAAAGACATACTGAAAAAAAACGTAGTTAACCACTTTTATTGTGCACATAACTATTCATTAACGCCTGCATGTACCCAAAAGATTAAGTTAGATCACGTTTATAAGCCGCAGCACTCCAGAATCTTACGCGCGCTACGCTACGTGTGTGTGCTGCCGTCCGTGTCTTTGTCTACACGCTGCAGTGGTTATTCAGTTAGGTAACGCAGACCCTAAGCTCTGCTAGTTAGGCCACGCGCTATGTAACGAGGGCACAATAGCTTCAGATTGCCTGGGGAGCGAATTTTTCAAGTGGCGGGCGGTGAGAGAGGGGCGTCATCTGTCAAGGCCATCACACGCTGTCTGTCCCTTGATTTTGGCTAGCGTACAAATCAAAACCAAATACCAAATCTTTTTTCTATATGTGTATTATTGGTATACCTTTCATTACTTGTACTATTATTACTCCGTTGATGTGTCTTTCCACAATAGATAACATACATGGGCAACTAATTCCTATACTATAGCAAATGGTATTTTTAGATTCCGGTGATGGCTCCCATTCCCCCCACACACGGCATGTGCGACATTGTGCGACATTGTGAAGTGTGTGTGTGTGTGTGTGTGTGTGTGTGTGTGTGTGTGTGTGTGTGTGTGTTCCCTTCTATAACAGGGTCAGGATATCCCTTCGCCTTTAGTCTGGAGACGATGGCGGGGGGAGGCGTGGTTGATGGCTGTGTTGTCTCGCTAAGGTTCATTCAGCGGTCCTCGACCCCGCCATCGGCCCAGAATGTACTGCAGCTGATTTCATGTGTGCGGGAAGGCAAACGTTCAGGCAGTATATCACGAGAACAAAACAGACATGGGAAAAAAAAGTGTCACGATAAGTTCGTCGTGCAGACGGGGACTGACTTTTGAGGGAAGTGAGTGCTGAAGTGAAAAACCAGAATCAACAAAAACATTTGAGGCTTGGTTCTCTAACGACCAGGTTACCCAACGGACGCACAGTGGGTGCCGCTGAAGGTGGACGGGAGGCCTAAGTACCATGATAATGGTTTCTGTCTGTTGTTAGTCTCTCCTTACAACGACATGGCAAACAACTGCACGATGACAGTACTCGTGATTCAAAATTCCACTATACATTAGGAGCCTAAGTTTGGTTCGGGGACTCCTCCAAATGGAGTCTCACATGGAGTCTCAAATGGCTCCAACTATCCTGATCATTGTGGTGGTGGTGGTGGGGCAATGTTGGTAGTGGGTGGTCGGGATAGCTTTCCAAACGGATGCGAAGAGGTACAGTTCGTAATAACATTAACAATATTCACGATAGTGCTATCTCTAAACTGTGAATGTGTGGGTGTGAGTGTCTCTCGAGCCTGTGTGTGTGTGTGTGCGATGTGCGCTGTGCGTGTGGGTGTGTGTATTATCTTATTCAGTACTTTTTTCACAAGACAGTGCCTCGCGTATCTTGAACTGTATCAGAGTAAACAGCTGTGGAATTGATATAAGAAATAGAAAAAGAACCTTTAGAAGAGAAGAAGAAAGAGGTGGAGGGTGGGAGGAGGAAATGAAGAAGGAAAAGGAGAAGGAGAAGGAGAAGGAGAATGGAGGTGAAGTAGAAGAAATAGAAGAGAATACAAAGGAATACAAAGGAGGGAACAGGCAGCAACACCTACTGGCCAAACGAGCTGCCTGATGTGAATAATTCTACCACTATAGTTGTAAGTGTAGAGGTAAAAGAATAGCAAATTATTTTGAAGCGATCCTCCCCACACCCACCTCTCATTACGACGAGCATCAAGGAAAAAAGTGAAAAAACCAACAGACAACTGAAAACTGACATGGAATTGGATCGGAAGACTGAAAGAGAGCCAACTAATCGTAAACTAAAATAAAATAAAAAAATAAAAAAATACAGCATAATATACGTATACGTGTGGCCGAGAGTAATCGAGTTGGACAAGTTGATGCTAAGTATTAATCTAGTTGTCTTCAACGCCTCAACCGTGCTTACTATTAACTACTTGTGCTGGAAGAGTTCCAACTATTACACAATTCTATTAACGAGGTGATCGATTTATTGACCGAAATCGCTTACCAATGATATTCTAGCTATTTATTACGAGTAGTGCTTGTAAGATCAATATCTAAATGGCTGTTTATTTATCTTTGCATTATCGAAGCCATGGAACATCTAAAACAAGCTCATTAAGTCTCCTCGGAACCTACGTTTGAAAAAATGACAAGATAAGTTCCTAATTCACTTTTTGATCAGTGGGTCTTAAGGCCAGGATAGTGCGACAAATTTAACACCCGCTCCCTCACATCCCTGACTGTTTGTGTAGACAGGGCTTCTGACAGGGAGGGAAGATTGACACTGGTGTTGCGTGTGCAGTGTGCGTGTGGTGTGCGGTGTGTGTGTGTGTGTGTGTGTGGTGCTCCTTTCTACATATATGTGTGGGTAGGACAATATATTCTATAGCCTATAATTTGTCACGTGACTGATCAAAAGAATTAAGAAAAAATCAGTGTCGGGAAAAAAACATGGTCAATTTATTGTACTGATTTTTTTCAAATAGCTGTACATGAGCAGAATCAGACTATAAAAGTACGCGATTTTAAAGATTATTGGAAGTGATGTCTTATTTTCTGAAGAAAAAGTACAAATTGAATACGATTAGTTTACGATCATCATCTTACATGGATTGGAAATGAAGTAAACTTAGCAAAAATTGGGCTGAATTTAGGGGGTGACAACACTAATGATAATTGTATCAATATTGCTGATAAGATTAAGATGATTTCTGATAATGATGATGATAAAATATTACTAATACTAACAATAAATAATAAACAATATCATTACAAAATTAATAGTCCAATTTATAGTTTCACCAACCAAACGATTTTCTGATGAGCATTATGTTTTTCTGGGGTGTTTTATGTTTTTTGATTAAATCTGCTAACCGTTTTCTGTCGCCAATTTTTATTTTTTATTTTTTGCAAAAATGACACAAAAAACAAAAAAATGAACCTAAAACCAACGCAACCTTTAAAAAAAAAGACTATACCTAACCAACCCATACCTAACCAACCTAACCGTAACCTATACCAAACTAAAAAACAAAAACAAAAAACCAACCTTTATTCTACCTAAAAAAAAAAAAAATAATAATAATTGCGACAGAAACGGTTAGTAGATTCATCAAACACATCAAAACACCACCAGAAAAACATTAAAGGCGCATCAGAAAATCGTTCGTTGGGTGAAACTATAATTATCCAATAATAATAATACTAATGATTGTGATGATTATAGTAATAATGTTAATCATAATGGGAATGATGAGATATTATGGTAATGAGATAATAACAAATGATATATGTAGTAATAATAACAATGATGACAATAAAAACAGGATGAAGGAGACACGGGCTGGGAAGAGAGTACTTTATTCCTGACTAGGGATTCGTCTTACTGGGCTTATTCCTCTGAGACAGCCCAGTCAAGGCGAAAACTAAGTCAGGAATAAAGTACTCGTTCCCAGCCGTGCCGCCTCCATCACCGTGTTTACACCTGTTAGTATGTCTACACACAATGTGGGAAATGATAATGGTAAACAATCTACTTAAGCCGCAGCCTCGGAGGTTGGTGGGCCGTGCGATGCTCCGGACGCGAGGAGCCTGAGTACGTCCGCTATGAACAGTCTGTTATGAACCGTCCGGCGCTCTACACAACACTGACCGCAGGGAAGGACGAGGAGGAGACGACACGCCTTGTACCAACAACTTGCGTACGACACTTCAGGAGCCCTATATATGACAATCTACAAAGTGAGCCTATAGATGACAATCTACAAAAGTGCGAGCCTATATAGACAATCTAACAAAGGAGCTGATATATGACAATCCTACAATGGAGCCTATAAGACAATCTACACAGTGAGCCTATATATTGAAATCTACAAGTGAGGCCTATCTATGACAATATACAAAGTGAGCTATATATGACAATCTACAGAGGAAGCCTATATATGACAATTACAGAGTGAGCCTATATATGAAATCTACAAATTTTGGAGCCTAATATATGGACAAAGCTACAATGGAGCCTATATATGACAAGCTACAATGTGAGCCTATATATGACAATCGACAATGTTGAGGCCTACTATATGACAATCACAAAGTTGAGCCTATATATGACATATACAAAGTGAGCCATATATGACAATCTACAAAGTGAGCCTATATATGACAATCTACAAAGTGAGCCTAGATATGGACATCTACAATATGAGCCAAATAATATGAACAATCTACAGAGTGAGCTATATATGATCAATCTACAATGGAGCCTATATATGACGATCTACAAAGTGAGCCCTATATATGACAATATACAAGTGTGAGCCCTATATATAACAATCTACAAAGTGAGCCTATTATATGGACAATCTACAATGTGAGCCTATATATGGACAATCTACAATGTGAGCCCTCTATATGACAATCTACAAAGTGAGCCTTATCTATGTACAATCTACAAAAGTGAGCCTATATTGACAATCTACAAAGGAGCCTATATATGACAATCTACAATGTGAGCCTATATATGACAATCTACAAGGTGAGCCTAGATCTGCAATCTACCAAAGTGAGTCCTATATATGACAATCTAAAAGGTGAGGCCTATATATGACAATCTACAATGGAGCCTATATATGGACAACTACAATGTGAAGGCCTATATATGACAATTACAATGTGAGCCTATAATGACAATCTACACAGTGAGCCTATATATGACAAACTACAAGTGAGCCTAATATGGACCATCTACAATGGGGCATCTGATGCAAGGGGACGGGAACGGCACGCAAGGGACATGTATTGCCCTAATGCCCACAACTAATCATTTTCTCATTTAGTAGGTTGATTTTAAATGTTAGTAAATCGTGGAAGTTAGCAATAGCGTTGGTTTATCGTTTTGGTAATATCTATTTCAAAGCTTCTATTGAAAGGGTTCGCTAGTGCTTCGAAAATCATTAAACAGCTCGCAGAGGATGTGGGTAGAATATCTGCATTATTTTGTTTGCTAAGTAGTTTAGGGTTGTTGAAAGGACTTGGTGTGCTTTGTTAAGCCGGGTAGCTAGGTATATACCAATGGGAGGAACCTGGGGGGCACTAGGCAAGCGGAGCTCAAGACTCTGATGCCACATAGAAGTATATATTCTAGGATCAGATCAGGGTGGGTATCTAGAGCATTATACAGAAATACTGTAGCCATGGCCATTAGGGGAGCACCTGGGGGGGGGGTGGGGCCCACAGGATTCATGGGTGGGCACGTGCTCCCCATTCCCCCCGTAGCTACGACACAGCGGAGGGGGGGGGGACCCGAAATACTGAAAGCCCAGGGCCGCATGGGTTAATACGGCCCTGAAGAAAGCCAAACTAAGGTGGTCTTATCTGCATATCTCTTTTATCCAGATGTTCTTTACTGATTAACATTCCTTGCCGTTATCACTCTATACTAAGTCAGTTTACAAGGTCTTAGTGCCATGAAAAAGCTGTGTTGTGTGTGTGTGTGTGTGTATCCACCTAGGTGTAATCATACAGGGCCTCAGGTGTGTGTGTATTTGATAATGTTGTTTTATATTGTATAGTGGTTACATTGTTTGATAAAAAGAAGCATGGCACAACACTACCTTAATATCACAAGCACTGTAATAGTTAAGGAAATTAAACAGTATGTGTGCAGATTTATCTTCCCTGCCCAAATCAGTCGACTACTAGAGACGAAGATGACAAACTCTTTAATTAAATCCGCGTCACCCAGCAACATACCCGTGAACTCCAGTTAAAACATCACAAAAACTACTCCCAAGTAACAAGCTGTACAGAACCATCCTTCTGCAACGTTACTCCACAGGACCTTCAAACCACGCCACAATGGTCGGGAAACAAAAACATACAGCAGCAAGACCCAACCCCCTTCACGCACAGATCTTCCTTTGCTATATAAAATAGTCTGTTATCAAGCCATAAATTATGAAAAATGACTGAATGTAACAAATTAAGTTGGTGACAAAATACTAAACAGGTCACATCTATAAATACCGCTTATAGTCTACGAAAAATCGCCTAAGGTACCCAAATTACAATGGAAATACGTGCTGGGCCTCAAGGGGTTAATAAGTATAATACTCGTACTCACAGCGGGTCCAGGGCGGCGGTAGTAGAAAACAAGAGGAACCAGGGAACGAACAGGAAAACAAGCGATGAACGGTCACCAGGAACTAATGAAGAGGCCACTCGTACCACATTCCTCACGGGTGACTCGCAGGCCTCGGAGCCTCGACACCGCGACCCCCTGAAAAATTTCGACCCTCTGAAAACACGCCATTGGTTGGTGAGGGTCGTTCAGGTTTCATGAGGCAGGAGTTAGTAACGGTAGTTGGAATTTAGTCGTAGTATTTTAGTTGTATGAATTTTCGTGTTTGTGAAGCTATATATGAATTTGCGGCATAATTGAGAAAAGAGATATTAAAGTAGTAAGATATAAGTAAGCTATATAAGTCGATGGACACTGAAAAATGATAACATTACAAACCCTAAACCCGTATAGAATGGATAACATCGAGTTTTTTTTTTTTTAAGGAACATATTAATTCCTACCTTCCTAGATATTGGTATCGCGTCAGCTATATCACCATAAACACTGGGTAGTTAAGTGTAATAACCACATAGTTATCGACTGTGTTATTTGTCAGTAATTACTAGATACACGAGAAACTTTTACTACCACGAAGCTTGGTATACTATAGACGTCGTTACATTCACACCCTCACTAACACGTTTGGGGGCCTTCGCCCACAAATGTGTCTATATATTATCTAGTCTTATATTAAAATCATCCGGGAAGGTGTTTGTAAAGTTTGGTAAAAAAAAATAAAAAATAATGGATAATGGAATATCGTTTAGAATGTATTGGGTGAAGTGAAAGAATAAAAATATGAATGAAAATGATATGACTTTGTGTTATTTTGTCACCAGTATACTTAGATGACCACAACAGTGATTAAGTGACGTAATATACAACTATCGCCGAGAAATATAATAACTCTTTACATTGATGCGCTCTATTTCTTGTATGACACTACTAGACACATACATAGGCTACTCAGGCGGCTAAAAAAAGTGCAGAAACAAAAACTATTGCAAATGGTGATATACGTACTTTATTTGTCCTAGAGGTGTCTCAATGGTGAAGTGGTCTTTAACAAATCTTATAAATCTCTCAATCCCAGACTGCCAGCCGACTAAAAAAGAGTAATGCCAGTCGCCGGCCAGTCGAGTAAAAAAAAAAAGAAGTTTATTCAAAATTCTCACCACTGAGCAAAGGACTAAATGAGTTCATCTGAAAAATTTTCACGATTTAGTGTGTCGACAGAAACATATGTGAAGTATTTGACTCCGTACACTATTGTTATGAATGTGGGATTCAGCGGGGTGGTTATGTGGACAGGCGTGGAGGTTTGTGGGGCTCAAAGTGGTTGGGTGGATTCCAGAGTGGAGTGTGGGGCAAAGGTGGAGTAAGTGCGGTGCGGTTGGATTTGGAAAGCCATTTCCGTTTACCACATATCATAGAGGTGCTTGATGGCCTTCCTATCGATATCCAGCACTCAACACTCATATCCAGCACTCCTGATAAAGGCAACCTACGCGTAAAAAAAACGTCACATTATTATAAATATACAAATGTTTACACCAAACTCAGTCCTTAGTTACTACCAAAAACTGACTTAAGAAAATACTGAAACGTTTTGTGGCGATTCACTGGCACTACGGACATAATGGGCCTCACTTCTTAAAACTGGACGGGCAAAGGGCATGAGCAACTAAACCAACACAAGAAACTCACTTCCACGTCCTCAAAGCAATAATAATTACGAGGGGGTTAGTGGCTGAACAAGAGGGACAAAAGAAGACCAAAAAGATGTGAAGGAAATAATAGTGATAGCAGACAGGCAGGCGAGAGAGCGAGCGGGGAAATGCATGAAGAAACACAGATCAAGGATAGTCCTTGTGAACTGCTTGTTACTGAAAATGAACATATTACAAATGGAAGGTATTTTTCCCAGCGCGGGTTCATTACACAGGGAGGCGAGGGACCACAAGAAAACGGACTGGAAGGTTTGGTGAGGGGAAGACTGCGGCAAAAATTAGATGCCACGCAGTACTATGTAAGGGTTAGGAAAAAAACTCGGCCAGTCAGAGGAGAGGGAAGCTGATAGGAAGGCGAGGCAGTAGTTTGGAGATTGAAATAAAATAAAAAACTGAATACTACATCGAAACAAAAATGAGACCGTCGCACCACTGACGCAGCACCCGCGCACACATGTAGTCTGAACTTAGCTTATTTTCACCAGTGTCTCTAACCTCTTTACCACCACGCCCCCCTTTAGTAGTGGTCCTTGCCTCAATGCCCAACCCACTCACATCTTCAACCAAGACATTTCAAAATAGTCCTAAATCATAAAAGGAAATACTGAAAAAAAAACGTGTTAATTAAACACTTTTATATTGTCACATAACTATTCATTTAACGCCTTGCATGTACCCAACAGATAAGTTAGATCACGTTTTATAAGCCGCCGCACTCCAGAATCTACGCGCGCGACGCACGTGTGTGTGCTTGCCTCCGTGTCTTTGTCTACGCTGCAGTGGTTATTCAGTTAGGTACGCAGGACCCTAAGCTCTGCTACGTAGGCCACGCGCTATGTAACGAGGCCACAAATAGTTCAGATGCTGGGGAGCGAACGAATTTTTCAAAGTGGCGGGAGTGAGGAGAGTGGCGTATCTGTCAAGGGCCATCACACGCTGTCGTCCCTGATTTTGCTAGGGACCAAATTCAAAACCAAAAAAAATACCAAATCTTTTTTCTTATCGTGTATTATTGGCTAAACTTTCATTACTTGTAACTATATTACTCCGGTTGAATGTGTCTTTCCACCATAGATGCGACACATACCATGGGCAACTAATCCTTACTATAGCAAATGTTTTTAGACTTCCGGTTGATGTCTCCTCACGTCATGTGCGACATTTGTGCGACATCTGTGCGTGTGTAGTGGGGTGGGTGTGCTGTGTGTGTGTGTGTGTGTGTGTCCCTGTGTGTCCACTTCATAACAGGGTCAGGATATCCGTCGCTGTAGTCTGAGACGATGGCGGGAGGGCGTGGTTGTGGCTGTGTGTTCTCGCTAAGGTCATCGCGCCTCGGACCCCGCCGGCCCTAAGAAGTACTGCAGCTGATCATGTGTGCGTGAAGGCAACGTTCAGGCAGTATAATCACGAGAACAAAACAGAATGGGAAAAAAAAAGTGTCGATAAGTCTGTTCGTGCAGACGGGGACTGACTTTGAGGGAGTGAGTGCTGAAGTGGACAAACAGAACAACCAAAAATTTGAAGGCTTGGTTCCCTAACGATCCAGTGTTACCCCAACGACGCCACGTGGGTGGCCGCTGAGGTGGACGTGGAGGCTAAGTACCATGATAATGGTGTCTGTTGTAGTCTCTCCTACAACAGAACATGGCAACTGCACGTGACATGTACTCGTGATTCAAAATTCCACTATTACATTAGGAGCCTAAGTTTTGTTCGTGGCTCCTCACAAATGGAGTCTCAAAGGAGTCTCAAATGGCTCTCAACTATCAGATCAGGTGGTGGTGGTCGGTGGTGGCAAGTTGGTAGTGCGGTGGTCGGGGATAGCTTTCCATACGGAATGCGACGAGACAGTTCGATATAACATTAAAAATCTCACGATGTGCTATCTCTAAAACTGGTGTGTGTGTGTGTGTGTGTGTGTGGGTGCGTGTGCGTGTGGCCAGTGTGCTGTGCGTGTGCGTGTTGTGTTGTGTATATCTATCGTACTTTTTTCACAAGACATGACTCGCGTATCTGGAACTGTATTCAGAGGTAACAGCTTGGAATTGATATAAGAAATAAGAAAGAACCTTTAGAAGAAGAAGAAGAAAGATGTGGGAGGGTGGGGGGAAATGAAGAAGAAAAGGAGAAGGTGAGACAGGAGAAGGAGAATGGAGGTTGAAGGAGAAGAAATAGAAGAGAATACAAAGAATACCAAAGGAGGAAAGGCAGCAAAAAACCCTACTGGCCAAACGAGGTGCCTGTGTGACTACTTTCTACCACTATAGTTTGTAAGGTTAGAGGGTTAAAAAGAATAGCAAATTATTTGAGGCTTCCTCCCCACCCACCTCTCATTTACGACCGAAGCATCAAGGAAAAAAAGTGAAAAAAACCAACAGGACACTGAAAACTGACTGGAATGGATCGGAAAGACTGAAAGAGAGACCACTAATCTAAAAAACTAATCAATATAAACAAAATAAAAAAAATACAGGCAATATAGTAACGTGGGGCCGAAGTAATCGAGTTGACAAGTTGATGCTGAAGTATTTATCTATTTTGTTCTTCAACGCCTCAACCGTGTTACTATTAACTACTGTGCTTGGAAGAGTTCCAAATATTAACAATTCTATTACCGAGGTGATGCGCTTTATGTGACGAAATCGCTTACCAATGATATTCTAGTATTTATTACGAGTAGTGCTGGTTCAGATCAATATCTAAATGCTGTTTATCTTTGCATTATCGAAGCCATGGAAATCTTAAACAGCTCTATTAAGTATCCTCGAACTACGTTTGACAAACTGAACAGATTAATTCCTCAATCACTTTTTGGATCAGTGGTTCTTAAGGCAGGACTAGTGCCGACAAATTTAACACCCGCTCCCCTCACATCCCTGACTGTTTGTGTAGGACAGGGGCTTCTTGACAGGAGGGGAAGATTGACACTGTGTGCGTGTGCGTGTTGCGTGTGCGGTGCCGTGTCGTGTGTGTGTGTGTGGTTGTGGTGTGTGTGTGTGTGTGCTCCTTTATACATAAGGTGCTTGTGTGGTAGGAAATATATTCTTATCTATAATTGTCACGTGACTGATTCAAAGAATTAAGAAAAAAAAATCATGATCGGAAATTAAAACATGGTAATTTAATTGTACTGAGAAATTTTTTTTTTCAATAGCTACATGAGCAAATAGACTTAAAAGTACGCGATTAAAAATATTGGAATTGATGTCTTATTTCTGAAGAAAAAAAAGTACAATTGAAATAAGTATGTACGATTCATCATACTTACATGGATTTGAAATGAAATGAACTTAGCAAAATTGGGGCTTGAATTTTAGGGGGTGACAACATAATGATAATGGTATCCAATATTGCTCGATAATGATAAAGAATGATTCTGATAATGATGAGATTAATAAATTACTAATAATAACAAAAACAATAATATTAAAACAAATATCATTAACAAAATAATAGTCCAATTTATAGTTTCACCACAACCCACGATTTTCTGATGCGCCTTATGTTTTTTCTGGGTGTTTTAGGTTTTTTGATAAATCTGCTAACCGTTCTGTCGCCATTTTTATTTTTTTTATTTTTTTGCAAAAATGACAAAAAAACAAAAAAATGAACCTAACAACCTAACCAACCTTTACCGATACCTAACCTAACCCAGTTTTTTTTTTAACTAACCACCTAAAACTAACCTAACCTATACCTAACTACCCCCAAAACAAAAAAAACCAACCTTTATCTACCTAAAAAAAAAAAAAATAATAATAATAATGTCCTCCCCCCCAGAAAATGGTTAGTAGATTTCATTCAAAACACATAAAAACACACCAGAAAAAACTAAGGCGCATCAGAAAAACGTGGTTGGGTGAACTATAAATTACCACTAATAATAATAATAATGATTGTGAGATTATAGTAATAATGTTAAATCAAATGTGGTAATGATGATATATATGGTAATGATGATAATAAACAATGATATAATGTCGTAATAAAACAATGGATGACAATAACAACAGGTGATGAAGGAGACACGGGCTGGGAAGCGAGTACTTTATTTCTGACTAGTTTCGTCGTTACTGGGCTTATTCCTCTGAAGAAGCCCAGTCAAGGCGGAAACTAGTCAGGAATAAAGTACTCGTTCCCAGCCCGTGCCGCTCCATCACCCGTGTTTACACCTGTTAGTATGTACTACACACAATGATGAAAATGATATGGTACAAATCTTACTTACAGCCGCAGCCTCGGAGGTTGGTGGGCCGTGCGATGCTCCGGACGCGGGGAGTCCTGAGTACGTCAGCAGAACAGTCTGCATGAACCGCCCGGCGTCTACCACAACACTGCCGCAGGGAAGGACGAGGAGGAGTACGACACGCCCTTATACCAACAGCTTGCACAAACCCCTTCAACGGCCTCGTGTATGCCCCCGGCGGGAGAGACCAGCAGGACATGACACGCACCATACCAACAGCTTGTTTGAAGCCTTCAGTGATGAGCCTATATATGACCATCTACAAAGTGAGCCTATATGACAATCTACAAAGTGAGCCTATATATGACCATCTACAATGTGAGCCTATATATGACAATCTACAATGTGAGCCTATATATGACAATCTACAATGTGAGCCTATATGACATCTACAATGTGAGCCTATATATGACAATCTACAATGTGAGCCTATATGACATCTACAATGTGAGCCTATATATGACAATCTACAATGTGAGCCTATATGACAATCTACACAGTGAGCCTATATATGACAATCTACAATGTGAGCCTATATATGACAATCTACAATGTGAGCCTATATGACAATCTACAATGTGAGCCTATACATGACAATCTACAATGTGAGCCTATATATGACCATCTACAATGGGGCATCTGATGCAATGGACGGGAACGACACGCAAGGGACATATTATTGCCCTAATGCCACAACTTATCATTTCTCATTCTAGTAGGTTTGATTAAATGTTAGTAAATGTGAGTTAGCAATAGCGTTGGTATAGTTTTGTAGTATTTATTTCAAAGCTTATATTGAAAGCAGGGCTTGGAAACGGTTTAAGGGAACCAAAACGAAAACCGAAACGAACGAAATTATGCTCGGAACAAAAACGGAAACGAAAACGTTATCATATTTTCTGTTCCTGAGCAAAAACGCTATTTTGAAATCCCTGTAACCGGTTAATAAAGTTATTTTTTCGTTCCATGCCATATTTGGTCACTAATCCATTATCACTTCCAGTAGCCAAATTATTGAAGTAAATGCATCTGTATTACATACATACATTAATTACGTCTACTGTATTTGTTCACTTGGCAATTGACGATGTGGTTTTGTTTCAAATAGTATCATATGCACCACTTTTAATTTAATTTGTGAAGAATAACTATATTTAAAAAAATATATAATTATGAATTTATGTCTTCGTGATATGCATCACGTTCCCTTATTTTATTACACCTTCCAATCGTGCAGTCGTTAAACTATGATACTGCAGTTTGGTTTAAGAATATGCTTAGATTAATATCCAGTATTCGAAAAATATCGTGAGTAAGTGCTTACATTTTTAACTGTGTTCATAGCCTAATGCTTGGTGCGCCGAATTTCGGTGTGAGTGTCCTAAGTTCGAGTCCTTGGAGTCCACATGTAGTCATTGATTTCATTGATTAGGTTTATTTAATTAGTGGGTAGTGATATTACGAATTAATATAGTTTTACCATATATAAAATTAATAAATAATTAGTGATTCATGTCTTTACGACGACTGAGATTGCATACTCCTATACTACGCTTCCTGTATTGTATATGCAAATGTGTTGCCTTATTTAAGTCGTATAATAATATAGTTCTTACACATCTAAGGGTTTGATTTTGTTGGATAATATGCACCATGAAAAGTATGGCTTTATTACCATCTATAAAAATGTAGTCATGTATAGGCATTATTATTTATTAGGGCTAATAGCATATTCATTACAATGGTTGAGAATAACGTTCTAACCGGTTTAGGGAACGTTATGTTTGGAGGAGGAACGAAAAACGAAACGTTAATAATACTGTTTCTGATCGGAACGAACCGTTTGAGAAATTTTAGTTTTCAAGCCCTGATTGAAAGGGTTCGCTAGTGCTTCGAACTCATTAACAGCTTCGCAGAGGATTGTGGGTAGAATATCTGGATATATTTTTTTTTGCTAAGTATTTTGTGGGTTGTTGAAGGACTGGTTTGCTTTGTTAGCAGTGGGGTAGCTAGGTATCTACCAATGGGAGGGAACCTGGGGGCACTAGCAAGGGGGAGCTCAAGACTCTGATGCCACATAGAAGTATATATTCTAGGATCAGATCAGTGGTGGATCAGTCATGTTTGTCCTATAATATTATCAAATAAAAAACCGTAAAACACACTAAATAACTGCCATTATGAGATTCAAGAAATATGCATGAACTTAACATTCTATTAAACTCTTCGTCATTTAATACTTTGCGAGAAAACTTTTTACATGGAGAATATGAATAGAAGCGGAATTTCATTAGCTTTCCATTGATATATTTCGTTTTCTGATAAATGAGTTAGCAGCATGCATAAATGAGCGTTAACTATATAAATAACGTCATGAAATCGGGTAATTTTTCCCGATTGATGGTTATATATTAAGTTAACGCTAATTTATGCATGCTGCTAATTAATTTATCAGAAAAAGAAATGTATCAATGAAAAGCTAATGAAATTCCGCTTCTATTCATATTCTCCATGTAAAAAGTTTTCTCGCAAAGTATTAAATGACGAAGAGTTTAATAGAATATTAAGTTCATGCATATTTCCCGTATCCAGTGAGGACTCTCGATAGCAAGGAAATTTGTCTGCTGTCATCTGAACTCCATTTACCTTTGCATATTTACGCTGAAACTGTAGGGATTGAATGGGGCTATCAGATGGCGAAGACCGCTAGTCAATCGGAAGCGGGATTCTAAAGACATAAGCTCCTGAAAAGCGTGATGGTCGGTCGGGTCGGGTCGGCCGCTTATCCCGGAAAAATCCCGTACCAATGAAGACTCACGAGCGCTTCGCGCTCGCTCGTAATGACTTGTTTAGTATCCTTGTCGACTAACTAATTTGGTATATTCAGTTACTTTTCGTAATTTTAGGTTCAACAAAATATTTTTTTATAGCAAAGGAAAAATCTGCGTGTGAAGGGGTTTTAAAAATCATTCCATGTCATGCATCCTCCTTCTCGACCCCTCACTCACCCTCTCCCCCTTCATCATCAACAACAACACAACACACAAGCCACAGACACCAGCACCCAACACACAGGCACCAGGCACACAGCCCCACGCACAGACACACAGGCACACAGGCCCAACACAGGCACACAGAAAAGGGCACACCAGGCACCAGGAAACACACGCACACGCACAGACACAGACACAGGCCCCAGCACACAGGGAAACACAGGGGCCAGGGACACAAACACCAGGCACACAAGC
>JACEEZ010020384.1:37865-59058 GCA_016584305.1 Chionoecetes opilio | reverse complement strand
AATTTTGCTTTTGCCACCAATTAAGAAGTTTTACCGTATCTGATTTACAGATTTGTTGAAACACTTTTTTACTCACATCTACGGTGTTTACAATCGTGGCCCAAAATACCCAGTGATACTTTTCCTCCCTTTGAATTCATAACCCTCTTCACGCCCAGAATGTAATTTCTATGTAATTTGGGTGCCGTAGATGATTTTTAGTGAATATAAGCAATGAATTACAGAATGGTATTTTGATGGCAATATATATTTCATAGCTATGTACCGTTAGTACTGTCGACGATAATTTGGTATATTCAGTTACTTTTCGTGATTTTATGGCATCGACAACATGCAATTCTTTATAGCAAAGGAAAGATCCTGGGCGTGGAAGGGTTGAATGTGTGACTTGTGAGTGAAATTTACGGAGCATCTGATTGGGATAAAAAGTGGTTGACGTATAATTTCCTGATTAATTAATTAGTTAAGAAATTGATGATTGGAGAAAACCTTTATAGCTTATCGGAATTAAACTGCATTGATGTTCGAGTGACAAATAACGAACAAATATTAGCCAGTTTTAAGTTTTTTATCTCTTACGGCATTCAAACCAGCCGTGACATCAGAAAAGACTACTATTTTTTCATTACGTTAAATATCAACTCAATCAATAAAAGCCTTGGTATAAAAAAAGACAAATTTTTCTTTACGTTAAATATAAACTAAGAAATTAATAAAAGCCTCGGCATAAAAAAGATGTTAATTTTACTTTACGTTCTAAGAAATTACTAAAGGCCTCGGGAAATAAAAAAAAAAGATAAATTTTTCTTTACGTTAAATATAAACTAAGAAATTAATAGAACCCATGGCAAAAAAAAAAAAAAAAAAATTTTACTTAACGTTATATATCAACTCGGCAATTAATAAAACCCACGACAAAAAAAAAACTATTTTTTCTTTACGTTGAATATCAACTCGGCAATTAATAAAAGCCACGGCATAAAAAAAAGTAATTTTACTTTATGTTAAATATCAAATAAGCAATTAATAAAAGACTTGAATTTTCCTTGATGTCAATTATCAACTTAAGAAATTAATAAAATCAGTGGCAAAAAATGTAAGTTAAAATTATCAACTAAGCAATAAAAAAAGAACATGGACAGTTATTATTATTATTTTTGAACTACGTCACCACCTAAGCAATTAATAACAATATATACAATGGTGCCAAAATATACTACTACTCCCTACCTCTCTCTAATAGGCGCCCACAGTCATGACTCCCTTCATCTTGGTGTTGAGGTCAGAGTATTTTGTGCCGAGTCTCTCCACGTCTCGCCTCAAAATGCTGTCCTCTTGCTCCCTCAGCTTCCTCTCGTCTCTCACCTGATGAGATAACGCGGAGAGATGACACAGAGATAACAGAGATGACACAGAGAGATGACACACAGAGATGAAACAGAGATGACACGTACAGAGAGATGAGACAGAGAGATGACAGAGATGACACAGAGATAACAGAGATGACACAGAGATAACACAGAGATGACACAGAGAGATGACACAGAGATAACACAGAGATGACACACAGAGATGACATAGAGATGACACACAGAGATGACACAGAGATATGACACAGAGATGACACAGAGATGACACAGAGATAACACAGCAGAGTGACACACAGAGATGACACAGAGAGGACACACAGAGATGACACAGGAGAGATGACACAGGTGGACACAGAGAGAGGACACACAGAGAAGAGATGACACACAGAGATGCCAACACAGAGATGACAAGAGAGATGACACAGAGATGAGCTGACACAGGATGACAACAGAGATGGGACACAGAGATGACACAGAGATGACACAGATATTGACACAGAGATGACACAGAGATAGAATGACACAGAGAGATACACAGAGAGATGACAACAGAGAAAGATGGAGATGACACACACAGATGACACACAGAGATGATACAGAGAGAACAAGAGATGACAAGAGAGATGACACAGAAATGACACAGAGACGATGACACAGAAAGAAATGACAAGAGAAGATATGACACAGGAGAGATGACAAAGAACCTTAATGCTAGGTACAATAGAAAAGGGTTGGTTTTTCTAGTTTTAGAAATATATTTTTTGGAGTCGAAAATATTTTTGATGTCTATATATATTTGGTTTGCTTTTATTTTTTAATATATCGTTTTGCATATTTAGTTTTTTACTTTCATTTTTTTTATATTTTCAGCTTTGCTTAATAACTATCATACAAACTTCATCTACTCTAGGAATAAGTAAAGGCTTACATTAACCCCCTTCACTCCCAGATCTTTCCTTTGGCTATATAAAATCACTGTTGTTTGAGCCATAAAAATAACGAAAAATAAAAATAACGAAAAAGTCACGAATATACCCACATTAGTTAGTGGACAAGGATTAACTAAAACAGGTCATAGCATAAAAATTTGCTTATATACATAACAAAATCGTCTAATGGTACCAATAATTACAATGTCAATTACGGCCGGGCTCACTCAAAGGGGTAAATGAAATTAGTTCGGTTAAGATTATACGGGAAAATTTATACGAGGATAGTTTTTTATGACGATATATTTCTGAAGTTATTAATTTACATTTCTTGAGTCTCACTCGGCTATTTTTGGGACTCAATACTACTACCTTTACTACACCTACTACTACTACTACTACTACCTTACTACTACTACTGACTACTACTACTACTACTACTACTACCTACTAACTAACTAACTACTACTATACTACTGCTACTGACTACTATACCTCTCCTTTTACACACTACTTACATACTTAACTACTACTACTACTACTACTACATACATGATACTGCTACTACTACCTACTACTACTGTTAAACTGCTACTATCCCTCTCCTTGTCTACTACTACTTACTTACTGGTACTTGACTACTATTATCCCCTTTCCTTCCTACTACTATATACACTACTATGCTAGTATTCCTCTCCTTCTGTCTACTTACTATACTACTGCTATTATTCTTCCTCTCCTTTACTACTATGCTACTATCCCCTTTTCTACACATATCTACTACTCCTTACTATTATACTATTATCCCTTTCCTTCTACTAATTACTTACTTACTACTACTACTACTGCTATTATCCTCGACTTCACTTGACTACTACTACTGCTATTATTCCTCTCCTTTACTATAATGCTAACTAATCCCTCTCCTTCTACTAACTACTACTACTTACTAATCCCTTTCTCACTTCTACTACTACTACTACTGCCTCTACTATCCCTTCCTTCTACTACTACCACTACTATAACTACTGCTACTATCCTTCTCCTGTTTTACTACTACTACTAATTACTATGCCTACTACTTACGGCTACCGATAACGAGGATTTCACAACATGCCACGCCTCCGCCTAATTTCTTCCATTCAGTTTGAGTCTCGTCTACATCCTTGATGATTTGTGCCTGGCGGGAAGGAACAAGCCTAAAAAAGCCTCAGGTCTCTTCTTGTCTGTATGGTTGTGTGTATTTAATATTTTTTTATTTATTGTTATGTATGTCAGATTATATGATATATGTATGTATGTCCTGATATGTTTATGTATGTATGTATGTTATGTATATGGTATGTATGTCTAGTATGTATGTAGGTTCTGTATTATGTATGTATGTTCACATGTATGTATGTTATGTATGTATTGTATGTATGTATGTATGTGATGTATGTATTGTATGTATGTATATGCTATAGTATCATATATATCATATATGTAGTGTTTGTGAAATATATGTATGTATATATATGTATGAATTTTATATATATAGTAGGTATACCATATATATATAGGTATTTGTGTATCTATGTATGTAAGGTGTATGTATATATATGTATGAATCTTTATATATGTATGTATATATAATATAGTTATTTGTGTATATATGTATGTATTATGTATATATATGTATGAATTTTCATATATTGTATGTATTATAGATAATCTATGTAATTTGGGTCATATATGTAATGGATGTATGTATAGCTATGTATGAATTTTTTCTTGTATGGTCAATATATATATTTATGGTATTTGTTCTATAATAGATGGTTATGATTGTATATCTGTATAATTTATTATGTATGTAGATCATATATATATATGTATTTTTTTTTTAGTCTATCCTATACTGTATGTATTGTTATATATGTATAATTTGTATATCTATGTAGTATATAATATATATATGTATTGTGTATATATGTCTGTATTAATATCTATATATTTCTGTTTGTATTTGTATATTTATATATATGTCTTTATGTATATATTTCATGTATATAACCAAAACCCCCTTTAAAAGAATAGAAACGTAGAAGGAATTCTTATAATGTAAAAAACAAATGAGGATCCAAAATAGAGAGACAGAAGATCGCATTGGAAATCAATCCGTAATATCACTTTCAGTCATGGTGGTAAAAACGCAGGATAAGATTGGAGTACAAAATCTATAACCTCGTCAATTGAAAGTGCGATGTCGTTAGGGGTGTCCTAGAGGAGAGAGAGAGAGGAGGAGAGTTGAGAGAGAGAGAGAGAGATAGAGAGGAGATGAGAGACGAGAGAGAGGGGAGAGAAGAGAGAGAGAAGAGAGAGAGAGAGAGAGAGACGAGAGAGAGAAGAAGAGTAGCGACAGAGGAGGAGAGAGGAGAGAGAGAGGAAGAAGAGAGAGAGAGAGAGATGGATGATGATGAGAGGAGAGAGACAGACGAGAGAGAGAGAGAGATAGCAGGATAGAGAGGAGTGATGGAGAGACGAGAACGAATGATGATGGGCGCCCCTTCGCGGAGAGAGAGATAGGAAGGTCGATTGAGAGAGGAGAGAGAGAGAGATGAGACGAGAGATGAGAGGGAGAGGAGAGAGAGAGAGAAGAGCAGAGGGAGATGTCAAAGAGTAGAAGGGAGGATGTACAGCAGGGAGCGTTAGTAGAGAGATGAGGAGTGAAGAAGGAGAGAGAGAGAGAAGTGTGGTGGGGGAGAGAGAGAGAGATGATAGAGAGAGAGAGAGTAGAGAGGAGGCCTGCGAGGAGAGCGTGGTATTGAGAGATGGCAGAGAGGAGGAGTGAGGAGTAGGGAGAGATGACGAGAGAGGGAGATGGAAGCTGGGAGACGATGGTGGAGAGGAGAGTAGGAGTTGATAGAGATGGGCTGATGTCGAGGAGAGGCCTGGTGACGAAGGCGACGAAGAGAAAAATGATGTGACTGAGAGAGAGAGAGAGGCGCGAGGAATAGCGGAGCGGAGTTGATGAGAGATGAGAGAGTGAGAGAGAGAGAGAAGGGCTACGGCACGAAACGTGATTGATAGGGAGGAGAGGAGTGGAGCGGACGAGGAGGCAGAGGAGAGGAGAGAGAGGAGACGAGAGAGAGGGGGAGGATGGGAGGGAGAGAGGAGGGAGGAGACGAGGAGAGAGGGATCCCTAGGAGGAGGGAGGGAGATAGAGAGGTGACGACGGCGGGCGAGCGCGAGAAGGAGAGAATGGGATATGAGTGCGGGAGTAGGGAGTATGTGAGAGTGAGGTGAGAGAGGAGAAGAGGTGTCAAAAGACGACCAGGTACGACCCAACACCCATTGAACCGAGATATCGTGATAGCACCACGAGATGTGAAGATCCCGGAACGGAGAAAGAAGTAGAGGGATGAACCACGTCGTGTCATGAGAGCAGGGGGCACTGCGAAAGTATTTAGATCCGAGCAACCGATGTGGCGATCTCGACAGAGGTGAAGAGAAGTGGAGAGATTGTGATCGATGAGGATTGAAGTGTTTGTATGATGATGAGGTTGAATGAGAGGGACGTGGAGTAGGGAGGAGAGGAAGGAGACCAGAGATGGAGAGCTGGAAGATAGTGAAGATAGAGTAAGCTTAATTCTTGAAACCAAGTGTACTGGAGATCGCGGGGAGGAGAGGGCGGTGTCGTTTGTATGTTATGATATGATTTGATCACGAACCAGTGTCTTTGTGCATTATCATTTATTTTATTTGGGCACTGAATGTCGTTGTCCTTGGAGATGAATGGATGATCGTGAGACTGCCCTTGTCTGTAGAGTACTTGGAATTAATAGTTTAGGTAAATTCAGAAGTAATTGTTAGAGGTAGTCATTCTCAGAGAGACCTAGATATTAACGCTCGGGAGGAGTTGAAGAGAGAGAGAAGAGAGAGATATGAGGAGAGAGGTAGAGTCAGGAGGAAAGGAGAAGAGAGGAGAGAGAGAGTTCAGGTCTTGGCCAAACATCAAGTAATCCATATTATAAAAGCAATACTTCTGCCAGCTAATAAGAATAACAGTTTTTACCATGTGTGTGAGTCATAAGACAAAGAACATTAGTGGGAAAAATTAAGGATGGAAGCTACAAGAGGCATCTTTTCCCTTATACCTTACACGACACTTTTGGTGGTATTCTTTGTTACTTTAACACTACCTTACATCCACCTTTCATCCCCATCCATAAAATATTTGATAAAATGACATTTTAAAGACCCCAATTAGAGCGCTACTTACGCAATGTTGACCCCCTGAGACCGACTGAGTCCCATGTTGCCGCATCATCATCACCAACCCCATATTGTGAACCAGTTTTCAACAGGGGTCTTCTAGCCAAAGTTATAGTAATAAATCTACGCATTCCCTAAGAGCCAATCGATATGCACCACTCCCACGTGTCTGCACTCTACTTGTGTTTCTACCTATGGTTACTAATCAGGAAATATAATTAGTTGTACCACACGTCGAAAGGAAACGGCCTTATAAAAGTATTACTGATAAAGTCTGTTACTCTATTTTCGTATCAGGTCAATTTCTTTACATCTCTATCAACATGCTCCAGATATTCGCTTGTGAGCTAATTATAAATTTGTCTGTTGTTTAAGTCTGAGCCAAAAAAGGGAAGATATAAAATGAAAAGAAAAAGGAGGCGAGCACACCTGAAATTACCGAGAGATTAGCTAAGTGGACCAAGTATACTAAACGGTTCATAGCTATAATAAAACAATTGCTTATAGTCACTAAGAAAAAATCGTCTAAGGGTACCAAAATTACAATTGGGGAAATTACGTTGCGGGCCCTAACAAGGGGTTAGAGTAATCTACAAGACATTATGAAGTAGACTTCCTATACTCAACGAATTAACCTTGAGGAAATATAAAGAAAAAGAGATTATGTATAAATGTAGGAAAAATTTATCCTTTTGTGTTGAGTTAATTGGGTGGATGGAGTAATTTGCGTGGAGTTTCTTAGGGTGGAATTACAATGCGGCCAGAAGAAAAATTGGGTTTGAGGTTATGGGGGGAATAATTGAGTTGAGTTATGGGTGTGAAGGTATTGGGTGGAATAATTGGGTTAGGTTGGAGTTATTGGGTGGAATAATTGAAGTGGAGGTTGAGTTATTGGGTGAAAATTAATTTGCCGCGTGGCACGTTATTGGGTGGAGGTTAGTTATTGGGTGGATTATTTTATTGGGTAGTGTGTGTTAAGGTATGGCAGTATTGGAATGTGTATGGGACCTGGTAAGTGTTTAAGTTGGTTTATGATGTGACACTACATACTAAAATTAACCATCGGTACATCATTCTGTATCAAGTTTCAAAGACCATACTCAGCTATACAGGTGATGTCTGTCCTGTGTGGCTGAAGGAGTGGACACCGAGTCTATTATTCTGCTGCTGCATTTTGATGCCCGTAGATGTGGTGTTGGACTTCCTGTCCTTGCCCGCCTTGGACCGTGTGAGGGTAGTGGATTAAGTTAAGGGGTGAGGATGGCATGCACAGCACTGAGAATGAGGAGTGAAGGCGTAGGACTGTTGTTTTGTTGGTGTTAAGGGGGGGGGTGAGGAAAGGGGGGAGTGTGTCTTGATAGTGTGTTGGTACAGCGTTGCCGGGGAGAGTGTGTAATACTTGAAGTGTGTTAAGGGGGGTTGAGAAGAAGGGTTGTGTAAGGGGTGAGGAAAGGGTTCGCTTGTGTGGATTGGTGCTAAGAGCTATGAGTATGGTGTGTGTATTGAGTTAAGGGGGGGGTGGTGATGATGAGGTATGAGGGTAGGTGTGGCGTTCAAGGGATGGTGAGAAAAGGAACACACGGGAGCGTGTGTCTACAGTGTAGTTAAGAGGGTGAGGATGACAAGGGAAAAGGGTTGTGTTGATGTGAGTTAAGGGAGGAAGAGTGAGGAGAAGAGTGTGTGGGTGTAGAGATGCGATGTAGGGGAGCGTGCATTGTTTGTGAGAAAGGGAGGGAGTGTGAGGCGTGGGGAGTATTGTGGTTATAGTGGTTTTATTAAGGGGGCGGTGGCGTGGTTTGGTGTTTGGTTAACGAGTGTGGGTGTGGTTATTTGTTTAAGTGTGGTGTGGCGTGTGTTGTGATAAGGGTTAAATGGAGATTTTGGGGGTGGAGTTTGAGCAGTTTGGTCAGCTGTGATGTGGGTCTAACGATTAGTTTGTTATGGGACGCGTGGGGTGTTTTTAGGTGGGGGTTACTCTTGCGGGACGGGTTTTGGTGGAGTTGTTTTGTTTGTGGGTTTATTTCGTTATATAGATCATGTTTTTGCTGTGGGGTTTCTGTTATACCGCTGGTGGATTTGGTGCGCAGGGGTAGTTTTTGTTTTTGTTTATCGGTTTAGGTGTGGGGTTTCTTAGGGGGGATAGTAAGGGGGGGGGGAGATGGGTGTATTTGCTTATTATGTGGGTGCGAGGGTGTTTACGGTCGAGGTGGCTGTTGTTTAAGAGGAGGCCAGTCGGTCGTGGTGCGTTGTCAGTTGGGGGCCCTGCTGTGGATAATTCACAGTGGTTGGTGCTGGTGAGGACAGGCGAGGGAAACTTGACACTCCACGCTGTTATGGTTGTGTTTGTTAAGGGGTGAGGGAAAGGAAAGAGGGAGAATAAAGCAAAAAAAGAGAAAAAAAAGAAGTAAAGAGGAATGTTAAGGGGGGGTGGTTGAGGTAGTTTTGGGGTGGAGAGAGAGTGTGTTAGAGGGGTGATTAAATAAGATATTGTCATCGTCTTCTCATCCTCACAGGTGACACACTTGGCAAGAGCTAGTAAAAGAGACAGTAAAGATAGTCCAGCATACAAGGGTTTATTGACTAATTACAACAGAGTAGCATGGCCCCGCCCGCCACTGTGTCAGCACGACAAGCGACGAACTTCTAGGGAAGAGCTGGGAACTCGCTAGATTATATACGTCTGTTCTGCTGAAACATGAATCTGTATATGTATGGACTTCTATTGAGCATGTGAAGTAATTTGTTGCACCGCCCGCATTGTATACGGCATGCACTACCCCAAGGTGTACACGGGGAGGGACATAGCGACTTTGGTCATGTCCTTGCCAAACCGGTTATGTAGTTATTTGACTAGTGTAGATTTTAGATGTCTCTGCTACTTATTTTGTCCATGCCTTACTTTATTTATATTCATTTCTGCAGTATGCATTTCTATTGTTCCTAACGAATAATTACCCCTTAATTTTTCAGAAGCGCACATTGCAACTGTTCGAAGACAAACTCAACGATCCTCAATCATGACTACCACGACACCTCTAGGACAACCCTGTACGGCGGCATAACCCACCATCGTATTAAGGGAGAAATAGGAACGTGAGGAAAAGATAACAGCGGGGACGAGATAGGAGGGATGGCTGGTGAGAGGCTTCACAGGGAGTGTGTGTAAGGTGGGAGTGAGGATAAGGGTGACCTTGTGGGGTGTAGTTGGTTAAATGGGGAGTGTGGAGGTGTCGTTGTGGTTTGGTCGTTTCAAGGAGGTTGTTGAGGAAGTGGGGTTTGTTTTTATAGCAAGTAGAGGCTAGGACTTCGAGGTTGGTTAGGGTGTTTTGTTAAGGTGAGATTGTCGGGTGGTTGTTAAGGTGTGTTGTTTGAGGTGTGGTTTGTGTTTAGTGCTTAGGTGGGTGAGGGGGGTAGGGGGGGGTGTTGTCCTGGGGGTTGTTTGGTGTTAAGGGTGGCGTTAGAGGAAAGGGGTGTGGTGTTAAATGGGGGTTGGGGCGTGAGGAGTGAAGGGGGGGTTGGGGGGGGGGCCGTAGAGTTGTTACATGTGTGGTGGCAGCCTTGACCTTTGGTTGTTATGTGTTCCTTAAGGGGTCGGGAGTTTGGTGTTGTTTGTGTTTGGGTAGGTTAGTTTGGGGTTAGTGTTTTAAAGCTAATAAGGGCGGTGGCCCCCAGGTCTAGAGATTGTAGGACGATTGGAGGGGTTTTGTTTTTGCTGTTACTGGTGTGGGTGGGGCAGTGTTTGTGCATTAAGGGGGGTTGTTAATGGGAGGGGTGGTGGGTGTTATTAAGGGGTGAGTACTTCCAATAAAGTGTAGGTTAGTTATTTGGAGGTGGGTGTGTTATTGTGTTTATGCGTGGAAAGGAAGGTGAGTCCGTGTGTAGTCTTGTTTTGTGCTATATCTGTTGAGCAATGGAAGGGGCTTTGGCGAGCAGGAATTAAAGAAGAAACAAGGAATTGTAATAGTCACAGATTGATTGGAACACGAGCAAGAAGAAAGGGTGGTACAACAATAGAAAGGTGAAATAAGGGAGGGAGGATCCGAGGGTAAGCAAGTGAAAAACCCAACAGGGAACAGAGGACCACGAAGGGAAAAAAAAGCTAGTAGCTATCCCGTTGACCGATATAAGGATATGTGAATAACTGTTCATTAGCTTGTGATATACTTCTTAACATATAATTAGTTTTATAGCAGAGAGACAGGAAATAGAAAAGAGAACAACGCTAACATTATAAGACAAAAATCACCCATATGCTTGATAAAGGGAATGATAATTTTCCTCACTTGTCTTCCTAAATAATGAGTAATTTATTATGGGTATTAATAATGTAAGCTTAAAATTTAATTAAGACCAAACCAACCTAACAAACAAAATAAGGTGCGGACAGAGGAAGAACCCGCCACCCCACAAACCGTAATTTAAGACGGGACAGACTGGATATGGGAGGAAAGGAAGAGAAAGGACAAGAAAAATGCAGGGAGGTAAAAAGGAAAGAAAGAAACGGCCTCGGAAGACGCTGTGAGACCTGCACGAAGTTTTTCAGGCGTTGTTTTATTTCGTTTTTTTATAGTTTTATTTTGTGGGGTGGTATTCCAGGTCCGGCAGCCGAGGTCGGGTGGTTGTATTTGCACCTGACAAATCTTGGCGCTTCCACGTACTCGGAGGCGCTGGTCTAGATCGCCAGGTCGCGCGTCGGTGGGCCAGCCGCGCCACTAGTAGGCTCCCCACGAACGCCCGAAAAGATCCCACTTTCAAGCGTTCGTTGCGCCTAATGTACCCACAAGGCGGGATATAGGTCGGGGTG
Organism: Chionoecetes opilio; assembly: GCA_016584305.1. NCBI lineage: Eukaryota > Metazoa > Arthropoda > Malacostraca > Decapoda > Majidae > Chionoecetes > Chionoecetes opilio. The sequence goes on along the minus strand of JACEEZ010020384.1, from coordinate 47,698 downwards.
ACATCTGGGAGGAGGCGAACCCCAAGAGAAGGGAAGAAAGAAAAGAAGAAGAAAGACAAAAAGAACACGTGAAGGACGAATAGAAGAAGAAATCCACCCTGGAGCACAGGCAGGACAAGCAGCTCAGAGCAGCCAAGAAAAGCACAAGCACAATACAAGAGTAACAACCAGTGTACCCTTATTACAATAGTACCGTATTTGATGTGTTCTTTTACTATTTGTTTTATTTTATTTTTTTTTTTTGATCTGGCGATTAATTACTAATACTGCATATTTAGTTTTTTCTGCTGAAAAAAAAATAAAAACTAGATAAAAAAATCATTCAGAAATGAGTACAAAACCCGACTGGGTGCGCCCTGGGGCAAAACTACTCGTGCGTTGAGAGAGTGACATTTCTCCTGTATACACCTCTATGCACTAGGGCAGGGGGAAAGTCGAATGTGGGGAAAGCCGGAGGACTAGTATGAAATGTCTGGAGTGTGGGAAAAAACTTAAGGTCAAGTCCGGTATCAGTCGGAGTACTGTTCACCCAACATCGGATCCAATCTGGACACACAGTGAGTGCAAGCGACTGGCCGCGTAAGAGAGGACAAAGTTGTATTCACCGACACACACTCTGGAGTGTGGGGCGGAGAGACGAAGGTTCTCGAGCGCACAAGCTGCACTGCCACACACATACCCACACACATGCCTCTGACGGAACACCACTGGAGCCCCTACAGGCATGGTGGCAGATTGGGGAGTCAAATGCTCTGATTCGGCCGTTCTTGTGGAAAGTGTTTCAAGACAACTAGAGCAATGCATATGCCAGACCACAGATTTTGCAGACATGCACAATGAAGTTCGGACCATTGTTCAAACTGAGTACACCACAGTCTGTCAACCTGTGTTGTCCATTAGGAGAAAGACCTAATTGTTGAGGTGAAGATCCTTTAGGTAGTGTGTGTAAAGATTTACCACAATGTGTTTTGATTTGATGTCTATAGACCAACAAACGCTAAGAGACACAGTGGTTTGAGTGTGTAGTTCAATAGTAGTGATGTTTTAGTGGCATAGTATGTGTTTTTAAGAACAGAAATACATGGGTTTCGGCAAAATCATGTTATGTGCGTCTATTGTCCGAAGCAACTGCATCAGCAGGGTGATTGACAAACCCTAAAATACGATAAACCTCGCGATATACAAGCCCTACGTTTTTTTTTTGTTATGAACAAACACAAATATTATACGAAAATTGTGTTTACCGCGGAGGATAAAGAAATTTGACGTGTGTTTGATCGTCGTGACGCAGAAAAATTAATCTTAAATTATAAGAGTGCAGTGGAAACAAAGAATAAATGGGAAAGAATGGTTTAGATGCACTTCCGTGGAATGCGTGTTTAAACTGAATGTTAAGGTGTAGAAAAGTATGGGTGGTGTCCTGTCTCTCGTGTGTGCTGACTTCTCTCTTCTCTTCTCTCTCTCTCTAGCCTCTCTCTCTCTCCAGTCGTCTCGTCGTTCGCCTTCGGGGTTGGCTTCTTCCTCTTCCCTTCCTTTTTTCGGTCGGTGGCAGCCGGTGCCCTTGTGTTCTGTGAGGGAATAATGGACCCTAGCAGTTGCATTGCAGGCTGTGACTTTCAACTAAATGTGTACCTATTCACTTCCAAATTTTTTCTGTGTACATATCTTTTATGTTTCCTCTGTCAGGGTTGGTAGTTTGTATCAGTTTAGAAGAGTGTGATGGGTGATGGTTGCAGTGTGATGATTGGTGATGGCATTAATGGTGAAGATAAGTTGACACGGTTCATTGCACGCAAAGACATCAATAATAATAAGACACACACTGTTTTGTCTCAATCTGGAAGAATAAAACTCCTCTAACATACAAGTAAGTGATGGAAACCCAGGCAGAGCCTACTCTATCCACGTTTATTGATGTTCAGCATACAAACACTAATCACTCTGTCGAACATTTATACAATTTTACTCTCTCTGAATAGTAAGAAATTCAACTTTTTATTATGCATCACTGACATGTTAACAATGATGTCATTTACAATTAAACAATTTACAATTTACAATTAACAATTTAGTGATCCTTATAGGCCTAGAAAACAGCTCGATGTTCTCTCTCTCTCTCCTCTCTCTCTCTCTCTCTCTCTCTTCTCTCTACTTCTCTCTCTCTCTCTCTCTCTCTCTCTCTCTCTCTCTCTCTCTCTCTCTCCTCCTCTCTCTCTCTCTCCTCTCTTCTCTCTCTCTTCTCTTCTCTCTCTCTCTCTCTCCTCTCTCTCTTCCTCTCTCTCTCTTCTCTCTCTCTCTCTCTCTCTCTCTCTCTCTCTCTCTCTCTCTCTCTCTCGCCCCTCTCTCCTCTCTCTTGCTCTCTCTCTTCTCTCTCTCTCGTCTCTCTCTCTCTATCTCTCTCTCTCTCTCTCCCTCGCTCTCTCTCTCTTCTCTCTCTCTCGCTGCGTCTCATACATACACACTCTTTCTTGTCTCTCTGTGTGTCTCTCAGTCTCTCTCTATCACTTATCCACCCCTTTTTATTTTGATGTGAAACTCATGACATTATCACTCCATTTCCTCGTACACATTGTAAACGGATCCTTCCAAGTCGGTATTTTTCCAGAGAACTTCAAAATAGCTAAAAGTAATTCGATACACAAAAACAGGAAACAACACAAGTGCCCATTATTTAGGACCCATATCCCCAATGCTCACTACATTTCAGTAAGTATTTTAAAAGTAATGTGCTCAAGATTAAAAGCGTACCTACATCGGTTGCTCGATAACTAACTAATCAACAGTATGGATTAGAGTGGAGATTCCACAGAATTGGCAGTACACAGTCTTTGCCAGACCAGACTATTTTTTCATACTTTTTTAAATTTTTGAGTATTTAAATACTTTGTATTTAAACTATAATATACAAAAATTTAAAAATACTTTTTCATCAGTTAATTTGGCCATAAACACGCCCAACTATCTGGCAATCCTGATGTTACAGTGAACCAGTGTTTCCACTGCCAAGGAAATTTCCTTATTTTAAGGAAATTTAGGCCTGAGAAGGAAATTTCTAAGGAATCTCAAAATCCTAAGGAAATCCATTTGTTTCGGGCATGTTGAAATTTGTATGTATTTGAAATGTATTTACAAATGTATTTAAATACAGTTGATGTACGTGTTTATTTAGTATTTAGTATTTAAATACATTCGTATAATGTATTTAATATTTAGTATTTAAATACATTCAATGTATTTAGTGCCCAGCTCTGTTAGTATTGTCTGTTAGATTGATGCATAGACTAGTAAAACTGCTTGCTTTCATTCTTTCATAAATTATATAAATAATTAAATATGTGTATATGTGTAGCCTACCTAGTTGTATTTTACAGGGCCTGAGCTACACTCATATATGATCTGGTCTCCATATCTACAGTTTTATTTTGCTTCCTCAATACTCATTAACTGCTGGGTGGACAGGGGCTCGGGTTTTAAGGAGACTGCCTATCTTTCTCCGCTCTGCCCGGGGATCGAACCCGGGATTTCTCGGTTGTGAACCGAGCGTGCTAACCACTGCTTTACGGAGTACCCACAACCCACATGTGTGTGTGTATGTATGAGTATGGGTATATCAGTGCATATATATCAGGCGCTGAGAATAGAAACGGCACAAGCGCCACCCCAGCCAGAAATGAGTTTTCATCACCTCTCGCTACAATATAGGTATCTCTATCTTACACCAAGTGGATTTAGGTCTTTCGTGTACTGCAAGAGGGTTAAAATTCCCATACAAAACTATAATTATTTGTCTGCAACCGCCAATTTTTTCTGAACATTAGAAAAAATTCTCGAAGGCAACACCTTTCTAATACAACAAACCACATAACAATATCTTCATTAGTTTCATATTTACTTAGGAAACACTTTAGGTGCATTTTTCTCGTTGTTAAAAAGTGGCACTTGTGCTGTTCATATCTTCATTAGTTGCTGATAAAACTTTAAGTGCATTTTTCTCAGTTTTTTAAAAGTGACGCTTGTGCCGTTTATATTTTCAGCGCCTGATATCACTATACATGCATGCACACATGGCTTCAGCCAGTTGTTTCTCATTGTCATGCACCTGTCATGCCGGGTGCCAGGGGTTAACGTAAAAAGGGAAGACCGCACTGAATAAATGTTTTTACTCACACAGAAGCTCATGTTTGTCTAGTTTTTGTCAGATAAGTGTAAGCAGTTGGTAAGGAGTTGTGAGGCCTGATTGATGGCCGGGTTGTGGAGTTTATTGGTTGTGGAGAATGTGCGCATAGGGGCCTGCACAACTTTTTGGGAGGGGGGGGGGGGGTTGAGTGTAAGAGGTGCAAAAAGACCATGTACCCAACACCCATACATATGTTACACCACAGTGATCACGAAACTTGTATCACGTCGTGTCATGAGAGCAGGGCTGAATATTTATCAGCCATGTGGCCTCAGTGGGAAGTTTCTCGTAGTTTTTTTATGGGTGAATAGATTACTTAATTATTCACCACTTACTGTGGGAGGGGGGTTGGTATGTTATGATATGATTTGATCACGAACCAGTGTCTTTGTGCATTATCATTATTTTTATTTGGGCTATTGTGTCCTTGGTTTGATGATCGTGCCTTCTGAAATTATAATAGTTTAGGTAAATTCAAGTATGTAGTATCATTCTCAACCTTCTAATTCGCTGTGAAGTGGTGTGTCGATAAGTGGTGCTCACCCTTAACCAGGAAACTAACAACTTATTCCACGTTCCTCAGCTTCCGAAAGAATCCGGCCTAAAAGTAACATAACGCTACCATTTCATGTTTTAATTGGGAATTTTGTAATAAAAGGGATTTAAGGCGGAAGCAGCGGGATTCATTCAATTAATTGAAGTATCAAAATATCCTGGCATCACACACCCAATGTGTAATTATGCAATGACTATAGCTTTATATTTCAACGCCATCAAAATATAAAAGTGGAGTGGATGCTGTGGATGCGTGAGGAATGTCTGACAGCCTGAGATGCGTGAGGAATGTCTGAATGTGGACAGCGTTGGAATACTTGAGAGAAAGGGGGAGTGCAAGAGCAGAGATGGATGAGATGATGAGATGAGATGGATGGACAGTGTGAAGAAAGTGTTAGATGCATGAGGGATGTCTGTGGAGCAGGGACGAGTGATTGTGCGTGATAAGGATGAATGGAGAGCAGTTCTGAAGGCATAAAAAGAGACGCGGCCTCGACTGGAGTTTTTTCTGCATCTGGTCTGATCAGCTGATTGGTCCAGGTGTAGGGAAGGGGATGGGTCTATTATGGTGCAGCAGGGATAGACCAGCTCTGCTGTCGGGCCCTGCTGTGGATATCACAGGTTGTGCTGCGAAACTGACCCCACGCAGTGTGGTGCGGTGAGGATCGGTCCTCTCTCCCATAGAGGTCTAGAGACAAAGATGTGAGGGAATGTGTGGGAATGTATTTATGTTGAACATAGATATTAGGGAATGCATGTGAATGTATTTGTTGACGCCTTGTCTCGGCTACCCCATTAAGGGGGATGTCAGCCTGGTATGTAGATTGATAGGTAGATTTAGAGATCTGCTACGATTCTTCCATGCCATTTACTATATTTCATTTATGAGTAATTTTTTTACTAACAAAATACCCTTAATTTCAGAAACTGTTCGAAGACATCAACAGCGTCAGACTGCAACCACCACAGAAATAGAAAAGATCATGAAGGAATGGCTTCGTACAGCTAGAGACCGGGATGGAGGACGGCGCAGAAGGGAGCAATGTAGAGTGTAGGACAGGGTAGAGTGTAGGGGTGTCCTGTGTGGCAATGGGTGGTGGTGGGGGGCAGTGTGTTACATGTGTGGTGGCAGCCGTGCCCTTGTGTTCTGTGAGGGAGTAATGGCCCAGCAATTGTTGGGTTGGCAGTGCAGGTGTGACTTCCAATAAATGTATATATGAGTTTGGTGAAAACCTTTGTTTGTGTATATCTTAAGGGTTGATGTCACAGTTGTTGGTCATTTCCCTGATCCATAGCTCCACCAACCCAGTAGTAGTGTTGACCAGGATGACTCTTGCTTGAAGGTAACATCGCTTACTTATAGACAAAATCACCCATTAAGATTATTTCCCCACTTGTCTCCATAGGTAGGGAATAATGTGTGGAGACCTGCGCTGTGCTTGGTAGAGGAGACATATTGCTGTGGTGGAGGCTGTGGCAGGAGGCAGCAGCATCACCAGTGGCCGGGAGCAGCAGCAGCAGTCTGCCACAGCTGTGGGGAGGCACAGGAGTGATGGCAAGAATCACCTGGAGGCAGGCAGCTCAGGCCAAGAAAGAGAGAGGCAGTTTTGTTGCTCACAATGTAGTAAATCATTCAGATGCAAGAGTGCGCTTGAGAGACATTTCCTGATACACAGTGGCGTCAAGGATTATGAATGTCTGGAGTGTGGGAAAAAACTTTATCGTAAGTCTGTCCTCACCCAACACTCCCTGACACACAGTGGCGTTAAGAAATATCAATCTCTGGAGTGTGGGAAAAGAGTTTCTCAGCAGTCTGCCCTCACCACACATGCCTTGAGACACACTGGCTTGTGGGAGTTCAAATGTGATGTTTGTGGAAAGTGTTTCAAGACAAAGCAATGCATTGCCAGCCACGTGAAGATTCACATGAAGCACATGTTCAAACTGAGTACACACAGTGGTGTCAAGAATCACCAATGTCTGGAGTGTGGGTAAAGATTTACTCACAACTCTGATCTCAGCCAACACGCCAAGAGACACAGTGGTTTGAAGGAGTTCAAGTGTGATGTTTGTGGCAAGTGTTTCAAGACAAAGGGTGATATTGCCAAGCACGTGAAGAGCCACTTTTGAGGTGGTGTGTTGTGTGGACGAGTGTGGTTGTACCCGTGGCTGTGGTAGTGTGTCCTGTGTGGCTGTGGGTGGTGGTGGTGGTGGCAGCCGTGCCCTTGTGTTCTGTGAGGGAATAATGGCCCTAGCAGTTGCAGTGCAGGTGTGACTTTCAATAAATGTGTTTATTTGTTCAAAACTTTGTTTGTGTATATCTTTATGTTTCATCTCAGGGTTGGTAGTTTGTTTATCAGTTTAAGAAGAGTGTGATGGTGATGGTGGTGATGATGGTGATGGCATTAATGGTGAAGGTGTTGAGGGTTCATTGCAGCAAGACATCAATAATAAGAACACTTTATGTCTCAATGAAGAATAAAACTCCTAACATACAAGTAAGTGAAACCATGCAGGCCTCTCATCTGTATATTGATGCTTCAGATAAAACTAATCACTCATTTTGACATTTATACAATTTACTGAATATTAAGAAATTCAACTTTTTTTATTTATGCATGACATGTTACAATGATGTCATTTACAATTAACAATTTACAATTTACAATTAACAATTTAGTGATCCTTAGTATGCCTAGAAACAGCCTCGAGTCTCTCTCTCTCTCTTCTCCCCTCTTTTCTCTTTTCTCTCTCTCTCTCCCCTCTCTCTCTCTCTCCTCTCTCTCTTTTCTCTCTTCCTCTCTCTCTCTCTCTCGTCTCTCTCTCTCCTCTCCCCTCTCTCTCTCCTCTCTCTCTCTCTCTTTCCCCTCTTTTCTCTTCTCTCTCTCTCTCTCTCTCTTCTCCTCTCCCCTCTCTCTCTCTCTCTCTTTTCTCTCCTCTCTTCCCCTCTCTCTCTCTCTCTCTCTCGTCTCCTCTCTTCTCTCTCCTCTCTCTCTCTCTCTCTCCTCTCTCTCCTCTCTCTCTCTCGTCTCTCTCTCTCTCCTCTCTCCTCTCTCTCTCTCTCTCTCTCTCTCTCTCTCTCTCTCATACCTTTCACACTCTTTCTCTTGTCTCTCGTGTGTCTCTCAGTCTCTCTCTCTCACTAGTCACCCTGGGGTATAAAAACTAGGACTTATATCCTTTTTCCTCGACACATTGTAAACGGACCCTTCCAATTTTCGGTATTTTTCCAGGCAATTCAAATGCTAAAGAAATTTTCCCTCCAAAAAAAGGGAAAAACAACAAAATTGCCCTATTTATAGACCCTATCAATGCTCCTACATTCATTAAGTATTTTAAAAAGTAATGGTGTAAAATTTTAAAGTTTACCACATGGGTGCTCGATACATAATCCCCAGTATGGATTTGAGCTGGATTTCCCAAAATTTGGGCAGTCACAGTCTTTCCCGACCAGATATTTATAACATTGGATACTAAATGTTTCAGGAAAACCTTTTTGGGATTTGGCTAAGGAAATTGACCGATTTACATGTTTTTTTGTTAGAAAAATTATTCTAAAAGGGATAGAGGAGCTGAAAATTTTTGGTTTAGAGTTATCTAGGGACGGGAAACAGATGTTTTTTTCAATGACAAAATCCAATATTAAAAATCAATATGGCATTCCTCAAGGATCATTTTTCTAGGCCCTATCATTCTTGATTACAAAAATGACATAGGCATAAAGTGTAACTGAATTTTTTCTTTTTTGCAACGACATACTATTTATTTTTAAAACCCGTACCTTAGAGAATTAAAAAACTATTTTAAAAATAGCGATTTCCCAAAAAACATTGTCATGACGGGTCGGCATCAAATCAGTGTCGGAAAATCACAAGGGCATTTTGGGCCATTGAGTGGGCAAAGTAATGAGTTTTCGGCCGGTGGGGACCGAAACTTCCCCGGTACAGTTTGCACCCCGGGGCATATTCTCGTGATTTGGAAGAGTTTGTGATCTAGGGATATCAAAAACCCAATCACGGTTGTCAAACTCTGCGTCACACAAGGGGTGGACTAACGTAAATCGCCGTGAAGGCTAATTTTTCCTTACACCCTTAAAATTTACCCCCCTTTCACCCCTTAAAACCCCTCCCCCCTCACCCCCTTAAAATTTTCCCCCTTATACCCCCCTTCACCCCTTCAGGATTGGAGAGAGAGAGGAAAAGGAAAAAAAGAAAAAAAAGAGAAGAAGAGAAAAGAGGTATTGAGGGCGGTAAGGGAAAGAAGTTCACCCCTTCACGGCATTACTTTAGTTCCACCCCTCTGGTGACGTCACGAATTCTGCCAACCTGATTGGCTTTTGTACCCCTAGCCCACAACTTTCCCCAAATCACGAGAATACCCCCGGGGCCTGTGTCGGTTACTTTTTTTCCTGTGTAATCTGTGTCGGAAACCCTAACCAAACTATTCCCATATGACCAAAAGGGGCCGACAAGCATCTAATCTGCCAAAAGGGGCCAACACAGCAACTAAACGTCCACAAGCGGCCGATTTAGCTCCAAATATCCCCAAGAGGCCTACACCAATGAATCGTGCCATAAGGGGCCCGTTTTTAAGCATCCAAAATAGTGCCACAAGCAGGCCGATTAGTATTGAATAGTCCCCACAAGCAGGCCCGATTTTAGCATTTAAATGTCCCACAATGGGCCAATATACGCTGAATGTGTCACAAGCGGGCCCCGCAAAGCAGTGAATCTTTTAAAAACCGTTCCAAATCCCGGGTGTACACCCCGACTAGTACCCTCCGGATAGCTACCCTGCCCGACTACGCAGTAGGGCAGATGGTCACACAGGAAAAATTTGGCCACGCCCCGGGACCAGAACTTTCGCGATTCGCTTATTTAACCTAAATAATATAATTACAAAACAAAAACCCCAAACTATAAAAAATTTAACCAAACCTAAATAAAAACCTAAACCAAACCTTAACTTAAAAAAAATTTTAAAAACTTTTTTTTTATATTAATAAAGGGGTATTTTATTTATTTAGTTTGATTGGGTTAGTTAAGGTTTGGGTTTAGATTTGATTTAGTTAGTTATTTTTTAAGATAGGTTTTGGGTTAAA
>JACEEZ010020384.1:22865-30365 GCA_016584305.1 Chionoecetes opilio | reverse complement strand
GCTTTAAACTGCATTACAGTAGAACTTATCACCAAGTAAAAATCTTCTCCACAAGCCTATTACTTAACTCCCTGAAGCGGTACAATTCAAGAATCCTTTCCCGCCCTTTTAGCGGGGGTTTTCCTCCAGACCTTCACAGATCCTTGTGATACCTCTAACACGGAATTATAAAGTGGGGGAGAGCTGCCCCTTCCCCTCCTCCCCCCTAAACGAACCCCTTGAACCCCTCAAAAAATATAATATGGCAATATTGCTATTTTTAACCTAACTATAACCTAGCCTAACTTCACTATAACCTCACTATAACCAAGCCTAACCTCACTATAACCTCCCAGGACCCAAAACATTAATTACTAACCTTTTCCTCAATATAACCTAACCTAACCTGGTAAAATTATAGTTCCCCGCAATTAAGTCTCGCTAGGAGGTTATTGGTAAGGTTTGGTAAAGTTATAGTGAGGTTAGGTTAGTAATATTATTTTGGGGGGTCCAGAGGATGGGATCATTTAGGGGGGGCAAGGGGGTTGAAGGTGGCATCTTTTCCCCACTTTATATTTACGTGTTGGAGGTTAAACTAAAAGGGGTCTGTGAAGATTTTGGAGGGGAAAAAACACTAATAAGGGCGGAAAGGACTCGAGAATTTTTCCTGAGATAAAGTAAAGTTCTGAGGCTTGTTTATAACTCTTGTCTCTTGTCTATATATTTGAGCATTTATCATCTCTAAGTTGTCACCACCCATTCCTACGTACCTTTATAAGTCTTTGTGGAGTAGATGAAGTCGATCCTCAGCCTGAGAGGCCTGTGATAGCAGTAAATGTATCGCCGCGGGAGCCCACTAACACTGGTAAATAATTTTGAATATCGGCGTCGAGACAACGGTCGCTAGTGGCCAACAGCTGACTGCCTGGCTGACATTCAGCCACCTAATAATTAACAATTATCCTTAATCCGAGCTTTGGATCCTACTTAAGTCCTTCGGCCCGGCCATTCATGTCACTTCCACTTAATATATTATCCTTTTGGGCCGAATCAAGGAAGACTGTGTTGGGGCTGTACGAATCTATCAATAATTGGCCCGATATACAGTTCCCGCTGCAGGGCCGACGTCGGCTTCATCCGATTTGCCGAAACCAGTCGCCCTGCCACCGGTGCCGATACGTACCCGGCACAAGCCGACACAGGCCCGCATAGCCCATGTTTGCTGGGCTGTGTAACGCGGGAAAATGGGTTAAAACTGTTGACTCATGACTGACGAAGAGTTTACGTTGAGTGGGAGGGGGTAAAGTAATATATAAATGTCGAGTAATGAAATGAGTAATTTTCCTCCACTCCTCAGTTCTGAATTACTATATAAAAATATATTGTGACATATTTTTGTACCGACGGTAGCTGGCGACGTCAGCTGGCCAGGCAAGAAAGAGGGCGAGTGGCCATATTAGTTGTCTTTAGGGGTCCACGTGTCACAGTGGAGAGACGTGCGGGGAGGTGTGGTTTTTAACCCTGGATAAGGTACGTGCAGGGAAAAGGTGTTGGTAGAGATGTAGATGAGATTCATTGATTATAATCAAACAGAGATGGAAGGGAGAGAGGAGGGAGAGAGGAGAGGAAGGAAGGAAGGAAGGGAGGGAGGAAGGGAAACAGGACACCCCCCTCCCCCTTCCCCCCTTTGCACATGACTAAAACGATAACGAGAAAAAAAGAGACAGTCGTATTTCGTCCAACATTAAATCATCCAAATTGAGAAATGTCACCACATGCAAAACATATTGGGAGAAACATCACAACAATTTATTCTTTTTCTTTACTACTTTCCTTTTCCTCTTCCTGTAACAATTTCTCCTTTATCTTTACCCTTCCCATCCTCCTCCTCTTCATTTTCCTTTTCGTGTAACAATATTTCCTTTTATGTACCTTTCCCATCCTCCTCCTTTTCCTCTTCCTGTAACAATTTATATTTCTCCGTTTTCTTTACCATTCCCAACCTCTTCCTCTATCTCGCTTCGTTAATGGATGAAAGACCGTAAATTTGCAGTAGACACAATCGCCTAAATTTTCATGCTTTGTCAATTTTTACGAGAAACCACCACATGCTTGACCGTAATTGTGCGGAAAATTACACTACTTCTTCGAGGTTGTAATAATAATTTAGTGCGCTTCAAGGAACACAAGCAAAAAGTTGATTTGTATAAAGTTATAAAGTTAGTGATTTCTGCAGTTCCAGCCCCTCTCTCTCTCTCTCCATCTCTCTCGTTCCTCTCCTTCCTTCCTTCCATTTTTAATAAAAATTTTAATTGGGGGACCCTTTAATTTTTGTTTCCCGCCCGGCCCCGCGGGAGAAAGGGGGCCCCGGGGGGCCCCGAAAAAAGGGGGGGGCAAAAAATTTTTCCCCTTTTTTAATTTTAAAAAAAGGGGGGAAAAAGGGGGGGGGGGGGGGGAAGGGGGGAGAGAGGGGGGGGGGGTTTTAAAGGAAAGGAAAGGAGGGAAAAGGGGGGAAAGAGAGAGAGAGGAAAAAAAGAGAGGAAAGGGGAGAGGGGAGGGAAGAAGGAAAAAGGAAAGGAAGGGGGGGAAAGGGGGAGGAAGGGAAAAAGGAAGGGGGAACAGAAAAAACGAGAAAAAAAGGACAGCGAGAAACAAAAATAAATTTGAGAAAAAAAGAAAAAATTTTTGGGAAAAACAAAAATTTTTATTTTTTTTATTTTTTTTTTCCCCCCAAAAAACCCCCAAAAGTTTTTTCCCCCTGTAGGAACAATTTTTCTTTTTTTTTTTTTTTTTGAAAAAAAAAAGGGGTTTTCTTTTTAAATTTTTTAGCGGGGTAATGGGAAAAAGGAAAAGGGGAAAAAAGAAAAATTTTCGGGGTTTTAAAGAGCCCCAAAAAGGCGGCCGAATTTGGCGGAAAAACAACCCGGGAAAAAAATTTTGTCCTTAAGGAAAAAAAAAAGGATTTGAAAAGAAAAGTTAGGATTTTGACCCAGAAAAAAAAAAACCCTTTTTTTTTTTTAAGAAAGAGGGAAATAAGGGAAAAAAAAAAAATTTTGGGGAGGGGGGGGAAAGGGTGGGGAGGGGGGGAGAGAAAAAAGAGGAGGGGAAAGGAAAGGGGAAAAAAAGGGGAAAAAAAGAGAAGAAGAAAAGAAAAGAGAAGAAAAGGGGAAAGAGAGAAAAGGGAAAGAGAGAGGGAAGAAAGAGAGGAGGGGGAAGGAGAAGGAAAAAGGAGAGAGAGAAGGGGGAAAAAAAGGGGGGAGGGGGAAAAAAGAGAAGAAAAAAAAGGGGGAGAGAGAGGGTTTTTTTTAAAAAAAAAAAATAATAAAAAAAAAAGGGGCCGGGTTCGGGGGTTTTTAAAACCCAAAAAATTCTGGTAAGTAAACAAAAGGGGGAGCAAAACAGGCCGCCTAAGAAAACCAAAAAAAACAAAAACTATGAGCTATACTATGGATACTGAAACCATATTATATAAAAAAAAAATAGAAAAAAAAAAGTAACAAATAAATAGAAAACTTCCCGATATGCCCAACATAACTATGCCATACCTATGCAACAAAAGGCTACAAAATACATCACTACATACTAATATCTCTAACCCTAATACACTTGCACCATACCATTACAAAAAAATTATTATATATAAATAAATTATAAAAAAATGCAAGAAAAGATTCACCTAACACACTTATGAAATTTTCACTGATAAGATATTTTTTAGTATAATGAGGACTAGTATACATCTTCCTTCTATTTTATATTTCTCAAAGAAATTTTATTTTTAAACCCCAGTTTTGAAACTAACTTGGTGGGCTTACGCATGTCTAAGCTGCTGTTCCCTAGCTGGCGCCTCTGAACAACACACTCTGCTGGGGGGGGGAATCCTATACAGGGGGAAATCTGAGGTCATTCCCCTCCCTTGAAAAGTCATGTACTACTATCGGTAAAAACAACCCCCATAAAAGTTACGTGTAACATTTCCAACTAAAAATGTTGTAAAGAAAAAGATTTAGGCGTTTATCCGAAAGATCTCAAACCGAATAACCAAATTTTAGAGGGAGTAAAAATGCAAATAAATGGGGTTTTTGGTTTTATTGGCGAACTTTCAGTTTTCAAAACTGAAAAAAATTTTTACTCCCCCTCTTTTTAAAATCGTTTTTCGCCCCCAAATTTTGTCTGGTTCAGTTCTGGTCACCCTTTTTAAAAAGGCTAGATACACTAGAACAAATACGGCAGAGTAACCCAAAATATACCTAGATTGCGTAAAAATCTTACGAAAAACGGGTAAAACTTAACTTATTCCCCCTAAAAAAACGAAGGAAAAAAGGGGACCTCATCGAAGTCTTTAAAAACTTCAATGGTTTCGAACAGTCCCCCCGAAAATCTTTTTTATGCAACCCGGGCAGCTCAACTAAAACAAAGGGTTTAAAAAAGCAGGAAAAAGGGTTTTTAAAGAACGAAAAAAATTTCTTCTTCACAAACCGTGTTTTAAACGTAGGAATGGGCTGCCCTAGAGGGAGTAAACTCAAATACAAAAATCATTTAAAAATCGCCTCGATAAATATTTCATATCAAAACCCCCCGGTTTTATGTTTATCTCGGAATAAAAATTTATCTCGCGGGCCCTCTATGTTACCTCATTGCGTAAAAAGTTGGGGTTTTTGTCTACACAACCCCTCCCACACTCTCAACAGCCCCATAAACGGTCATACTACAACTTTTGACCTGGACGGGGGTGTGGGTTTAGTAAAGGGCCCTTCAGTTAGTGACCACCATCGGGATTTATATAGCAGGGGTCACTGCTGCAGGGGGCATTGAAGTGCACGGCGTCCTACTTGGAAAGTGCACTACCGCAGTGGATTGAAACGGAGCTGGGGCCTGATTGACTGCTGCCTCCCAAGAAAGCGCCAGGCAAGGCTGCCGCACCACCCTTGAACTTCCACACTGAGCCTACACCAACACTACATTAGACCTCATAACACACACAGATAGCCCCGAGTTAACGGTTACCACTACTACTCTCGACCTGTGACGGGCTGTGGTTCAGTTAGGGTCCTGACAGTTAGTGACCACCATCGGGATTTAAGGTACCAGGGGTCACTGCTGCAGGAGGCATTGAAGTGTACGGCGTCCTACATGGAAAGTACACAATCCACAGTGGATTGAACGGAGCTGGGGCCTGATTGACTGCTGCCTCCCAAGAAGGCGCCAGGCAAGGCTGCCGCACCACCCTTGAACCTCCACACTGTGTTCACACCATTACAAAACACACATAACATGACCTTTCTATCAAGCACTAAACCTACCCCCACAAACTAGTAGTAGTTAGCCATAGATTACAGCTTTCAACTTTCCTCACAAATTCCATGCAGTTTTTCTATATTGCATGGTATCACTTCTTTTCCGGCCAGCTTCGGCTGGAGGGATGGGTGGGTGGGGAGGAGCCTTCTACTTCCTATCCTTTCTCTCTTATTATCTAGTTAGTGTAGTGTAGTTAAAGCAAACAGCAAACGGTATGTTGCTGTTTGTGTTTCCTTTGTATTCCTTTGTATTCCTTGTTACCGTCTGGTGTGCTATGGGTGTGAAGCCAATGTTTATGGGACATGTATTGATGGAGTTGTAGACTAGAACACCTGAAAGCAAAAATATTATGTCGTGAATTTTCAGGATTTTGTGTTCATTGAAAAGGGGACCTGTGTGCTGTAAACGAGGAAAATTTAACATTGTGCGTAGTAGTTTCTTTTGCTGCAAAAATAGTGTGTCAATGTATGTGGAGTAAGCCCCTCCCCAAATGGCAGAGCAATACAGTATATTTGGGTAAACAATTGCAGAGTACATTTTCTTTAATTAAACAGATTACATCAAGTTGTCCTCTGATTTTATAAAATATTCCTATCATTTTAGATATTTTTGTTTTTATTTCCTCGATTTGAGATTTCCATAATAATTTATTATCAATAATAATACCTAAAAATTTTGCTTCATTTACCTGGGTTAATAAAACATTGCTCATTTTTATCTGCACCAAGGTTTCTTTAGTCATTAATGGGTGGGATACCATAAAGTGGGTCTTGTCAGTATTTAAAGTTAACTTATTACTTTGTAACCATTTGTATAAGAGATTTAATTCAGTGTTTATTGTGACTGATAGATTAACAAGGTTTGTGTCGTTAAGAAATATACAGGTGTCATCTGCAAATAGCAAGAATGTCAACTTTCTACTGGAACGTGTTATGTCATTTATAAATATCAGAAATAGTATAGGTCCTGAAATAGATCCCTGTGGCACTCCATAACATATGCTTCTCGTAGATGATGATTTATTATTAAATGTAGTATATTGTTATCGATTTCCTAAATAACTCTTAAAGTAATCGTCCAGACCATTTCATCATTCCTGATTTAATGCAGTCAAAATATAGCCATGATCGAGTATATCAACAATATGCTGTCACATTTTGCATTCAGTCACCCTTTTTTAAATGATCCGCATTCAAAATCTGTAGATTCCCCGTGCTCTCAAAACACAACTGTTGATCAGCAGACGACGCACCATGGGTCGGCGACGTCACAACAGTGAGCCTCCCAGCCCTGCCTGATACAGATGCGCGGAGACTCTGAGAAAAATGTAGTACTTGGGGAATTTTGGGTGTTTCTGATATATTTTTTGTGCGATGTGGCATGTACTTGCATCCTGTGTGGGTGCAGCGTGGGGGCTGTGCCTTTACCGAGAGTTTAGCACCCATTTGCAAATTGTGGGGCGACGATATATGTGTGCAGATGTGTGCAGCGGCGGGAAGCGGCGGGGAGCGGCGGGTAGTAGCAAGGCCACCGAGATGAGAGGGCTGCAGTACCCTGGCTACTACCAGCCGCTCCCCGTCGCTCCAAAGGTCTGCACACATATATCGTCGCCGTGTGGGTTGTGAATGGGTGCTAAGCTCTCAGGAAAGGCACAGCTTTCTTGCTGTACCCATGAAGAATGCAAGTATATGCCATATCGCACAAAAAATATATCAGAAACACCCAAAATTCTTCAAGTACTATATTTTTCTCTGAGTCTCCGTGTGTCTGTGTCGGGCGGGGCTGGGAATCTTACCTCTTGTGACGTCGCCAGCAAGTTTCGCGCCACGGCTGGAATGTGGCTGTTGTTTTTCCCGCGCTTTTTACAAAAGTCATGTTTTTAGGGAAATAAGGCTTGAAAATGAATTTTTTTTTGTGGATTAGGTATTTTGAATGAACATTCAACATAATTATGCAAAGAAAAAATGGGTCTGGACGATTACTTTAAACCATCGATGTGCTGGACCCCGGATTCCATACATATTTAGTTTTTCAAGTAGAATATCATGTGGGATAGTGTCAAAGGCTTTAGAGAAATCACAAAAGACAGTTAAATGAAATTGTTTTGAATCCATGGCGTCGTAGATGTGTTGACATAGGTTTTGTATTGCAAGTCACAGGAATATTTGGTCGAAATCCAACTGTGCTAGATAGTATTGATTCTCGAGAGAATAATATCTAGGT
>JACEEZ010020384.1:17500-21850 GCA_016584305.1 Chionoecetes opilio | reverse complement strand
TCTAGTAACTCTTGTTGGCTTACTGATAGTTGGAAAAAATAAATTCACTAGGTCGTGCAAGTTATTATCACCTCGTTTCAATAAATTGATATTCATATCTCCTATTAAATAGCATGGTAAGCCCTCATTAGATATAGTTTGTAAAATGTAATCAAGGGAAAGTATAAACTCTGCTGGATTAGTATTAGGAGGACGATATAACATCCCTAAGATAAAGTTGTGTGAGCCTTCAACTCTTAAGAATAATAATTCAATGTGTTGTAACTGTAGTGAAATGTCTTTTAGTTCTCTTCCTTGAAGACTACTATGCAGGTAAACAGCAATTCCACCCCAAGTTGTATTTCTGTTCTTAAAGTAAGAATTGTATTGGCTGAGATTATAAAGTTTGCAAATATGTTAATTTAACCGTGTTTCACATAAACCAATAATATCATACTTTACATTTGATATATCTATACACTGATCACATAACTCGTCCCAATGACGTGGGATGCTATTAATATTGAAGGACAGCATAGACAATTTGGAAGATGAATATTCTAGTGAGTTAAGGTTATCACAAAAATAATAATTACAATTTATATCTTGCGTTGCTGAGTAAAAATTGTCCTCTACTGGTGTTCTACCATTACCACTAACATTAAGAAAGGGATCAAATGTCATGTTATTGATAGCTTCTAAGGGAAAGTTATGGTAATTATCAAATATACAAGCAAAATCTGAATCATTTAAATAAAAAAATGGAAATAAATTGCAGACAGCAGTCATGTTAAGTTATAAGTTTAGGTCAGAAATGATTACCTGATACAATATTTACTTATTTCTGAGGGACATCTTGTGTTGCGTCGCCGTATCTTTCCTTTTGATCGCGGGCGATTTTTCTTCCTTATCGTCACCAGTGAGATGTGTCGCCACCGCACCTCGCCCGCCGGCAGCCCGGCAGTGACACAGCGTTCAGCGGACAGTGACACAGCCGCGGCGACTGGCACCCCGGCATCCCTGGGACCAGGACGACCAGTCACAGCACCAGCAGCGGCGGCAGCAGCCCGTGGGGCAGCCGCAGCAGCAGCGGCCCGAGGGACAGCGGCAGCAGCAGCGGCCCGTGAGGCAGCCCCAGCAGCAGCATCCTGAGGGACAGCGACAGCAGCAGCGGCCCGTGGGGCAGCCGCAGCAGCAGCGGCCTGAGGGACAGCGGCAGCAGGAGCGGCCCGTGGGGCAGCCGCAGCCGCAGCAGCAGCGGCCCGTGGGGCAGCGGCACCAAGACCTCCCTCACCGGCGTCGCCACCATCACTGACTGGAGTGCCGACGCTGGGTCCGTTGGCGGCTCCGGTACTCCAGTTCCTCCTCACGGGTTCACTTTGTTGTCTCGAAGTCGGTCTCTCTTTGATGATCAAGTTGGTGTGCCGGAAATACGCTAGTTTACCTTCACTCCTGGCTTGACGCATCATTGGTAGTTTTTCTTTGCGTATCTTCTGAGAGGCGGGGCAAAGATCTTCGTTTATGAATATACTAGATCCTTTTAACTTGGCGGTATTTCTAAGGACTGCTTCACGATCACCATACCTTGTGAAACGAGCTATGATGGGTCGGCCACGGTTGTCTTGACGCTGGCCGATGTGAGATGTGTCCCCAGGTGGAACTTTGTGCCTGGGTCTTTGGTGGTGCAAACTGATGTTAGATTTTAGACTCATTGCACGACCCCTATATATAAATATTTTTCAAAAATATTTTGCACACGTCGTTTTATGAGTAAATGGATCAATATGACTGCCCGTCCCAGTTGAAATTCGAAAATTGCCAAATAAGGGACACCCTAATATATATATATATATTATATATTATATATATATATATATATATTATATATAAAAATATATATAATATATATAATATATATATATATAATATAATATAATATATATAATAATATATATATTATATATATATTATATATATATATAATATATATATATATATATATATATATATATATCTAAAATAAATACACAATATATTATATATAAATATATATATATATATATATATATATATATAAATATATATATATATATATATATATATATATATATATATATAATATATATATTATATATATATATATATATATATATAATATATAATATATATATAATATATATCTATATATAATATATATATATATATATATAATATATATATTATTATATATATATTATATATATATATATATATATATATATATATATATTATATAAAATATATATAATATATATAATTAGATTGGTCCAAGAAGAGGGGGTAAAATTTCAAAGTGCACTGGTCCTTTCTCCACACCGCTGCTTTTTTTGTGTTGCATTCCTCTCCTTGTGTGCAAAATTTCATCGCGATACAATGATATTTAGAGGTCGTCCCATCATCTCGCTTTCTATCATAGGATTTAACCCGGAAAATATCACATACCCGAATTGGAGCACCTCCCGACATCGCAGACCCAAATGGTCTGCCAATTTCTGAATTCTCCGGGGTTGATAACCCCAGAGACACATTTTATCAACTAAAAACTGATATACAGCTGTCTGAATGCTGAATTTCATTATTTGGTTTTCACAGTAAATTTTTGGGGTAGGCCATACCCTGGTTAGGGTACTTCTAGTAGAGATAAAGCAAAATGGTTCGCATTATTTAACTCAGAAGGATCGATTTACACATAGAAGTGGTTTCATCGACACTGATTTATTGACAATTCACAAAATATTGCCAAAAAAATCGTTTTTCTATAGGAAAATAGAGAAATAAAAATGTTCTGTCATATTTTGCAGGTTTTAGTAAATAAATGAAGTATGTAAGCATTTCTATGTGTAAATCGACCCTTCTGAGTTCAAAAATGCAAACCATTTTGTTCTATCTCTATTAGAAGTACCCTAACCAGGGTATGGCCTACCCCTAATTTACGGTATGAAAACCAAATAATGAAAATCAGCATTCAGACAGCTGTATATCAGTTTTTAGTTGATAAAATGTGTCTATGGGCTTACCAACCCCGGAAAATTCAGAAATCAACACCATTTGGGTCTGTGATGTCAGGAAGTGCTCCAAATCGGGTATGTGATATTTTCCGGGTTAAATCCTGATAGAAAGCGAGATGATGGGGCGACCTCTAAATTAAGTTTTATCGCCATGAAATTTCATAGCCTTGTAACCTATGTGGGTAATGGACAAAAAATAACCTTGTGGAGGAATAAAAGTAGAAAAATATTTTTGGTGGACCACCCTTTAATATATAATATAATATATTATATATATTATATTTTATAATATAATATATATATATAATATATATATAAAATTATTTTATAAATCTATATATATATATATATATATTATATTATATTATATATATATATAAAATATATATATTTTTCGATCAATCTTTGAGGGCATAAAACCGGGGCCCCGTCGCCTCGCCCACCCTATGACGCCACCCCCGGGGGTCACCACGCGCGATTTCCCATGCAGGCTCCTTTCCCATACCAAGCAGCTCTCGACAAGAAACATCAACTTGCCCTACCCACGAGCCTTGTGGGCGCCCCTGGCCTCCTCCACGGGGATTGTTTTCTTACAGTACAACCCGATGGGAAGGATCGGTTTCAGGGTAGCGTGCCAATGCCCATATAGCCGAATTTGGGCGCTGACGGACTATGCAGGGTAATAGGCCTCGATTCAGTCTCAGGGTGCAATCGCTGATTTGACACGTAATCACCCCAGCGATACCCATGATTCTGCGAAGACACTTATTACCAAAGGCATTGATTCGTTCGTCTCTTCAAGTCACTATTTAGTGTCCATGTCTCACAACCATAGAGTAAGACAGGGATCACACGCGACTTGAAGAACCGGATCTTTGTCCTCCTGCACAGGTACCGACAACGCCAAATACTCCCGCTGAGCGAGTCCATGACACCGTGGGCTATGCCAATCTGCCGTAAGACTTCTTGACGTGACCCGCCGTCATTATGGACTGCGCTACCAAGGTATGTAAAACTTTCTAAGATCTCAATGTCCTCGCCACACACTTTGAACAGACTGTACTGCTTCATCTAGTAAGTCTCCAAATACCTGGACCTTGGTCTTGAGCCAGGAGACCTCAAGTCCCAAGGCTTGCTCCTCGTGCAGCGCCTCGAGAGCCATCACCAGGACTCCAGCGACTCAGCAAAGATTACTGCATCATCGGCAAAAAACAAGATCAGTGATATTGGTGTTGTCGACGGATGCTCCACAATCACTTTGATCTACAACCTTGTCCAATACCCAGTCCATACAAGCGTTGAAAAGTGATGGGGCAAGGACGCA
>JACEEZ010020384.1:0-12500 GCA_016584305.1 Chionoecetes opilio | reverse complement strand
GGGGTATTCATTGGCCCGGGGTGTGTGGCAGTGTGTGTTGGCATGGGGTATTCATTTGGGAGTGTGTGTGTGGCAGTGTGTGTGGGCATGGTGTTTTTGGGAGTGTGGTATCAGGAGGGGTTTTTGGGAGTGGTGGGTGGCGTGGTGTGGCAGTGTTGTTGGCAGTGAGGGTATTCTTGGGAGGTGTGTGGCAGTGTGTGTGTGGCAGTGGGTTTTTGGCAGTGTGTGTTGGCAGGGTTTTGGGGAGTGTGGTTTTTTGGCAGGGGTGGTGGGGTGGGGTATTCATGGCGTGTGTGTGTGGGAGTGTGTGGTTGGGAGTGGGGTATTTATTGGGATGTTGGGGTGTGTTTTGGCAGTGGTTTGGGAGTGGTGTGGCGTGTGGGGATTTATTGGCATGTGTTGGAGTGGGGGGTGTGTGGCGTGTGGGTATTCATTGGCAGTGTGTGGGAGTGTGTGTGTGCAGTGTGGGTATTTGGCGTGGTTTTTGGCAGTGTGTGTTGGGGGAAAAGTGTGTGGCAGTGTGGGGTTATTGCGTGTGTGGCAGTGTGTGTGTGGCAAAGGGGGTTTTGGCAGGTGTGTTGGCAGTGGGGGTTTTGGCAGTGTGGTGTGGCAGTTGGTTGGCATGTGGTTGTGGCAGTGTGTGTTGGCAGTGGGGGTTTATTTGGGAGGGTTTGGCAGTGTGTGTGGGCAGTGTGTGTGTGGCAGGGGGTTTTTGGCATGTGTGGGTTTGGGAGTGGGTTTTGGCAGTGTTTTTGTGGCGTGGGGTTTTTGGGAGTGTGTGTGGGGCAGTGAGGGTATTTATTGGCGGTGTGTGTGGCAGTTGGGGGTTTTTGGCAGTGGGTGTGGCAGTGGGGTATTCCCTTGGGTGTGTGTGGGGGAGGGTTTCATTGGGGTGTGTGTGTGGGTTGGGTTTTTGGAGTGAGGGGATTCATTTGGAGTGTGTGTGTGGCATGAGGGATCATTGGCGTGTTGTGTGGCAGTGTGGGTATTCATTGGCAGTGAGGGTATTTATTGGGAGTGTGTGGTGGCGTGAGGGATTTATTTGGGAGTGGTGTGTGGCAGTGGGTATTTTATAGTGTGTTGTGTGGCAGTGAGGGGATTATTGGCAGTGTGTGTGTGGGAGGAGGGATTATTGGCAAATGTGTGTGGGAGTGAGGGTATTTATTGGGCAGTGTGTTGTGGGAGTGGTTTGGCAGGTGTGTGTGGAGTGAGGGTATTCATTGGGAGTGTGTGTGTGGCAGTGTGTGTTGGCATGTGGTTATTCATTTGGGAGGTGTGTGGGCGTGTGGGATTTATTCATTGGTGTGGGTGAGGTTTAAATTGGGGTGTGGGGTGGCAGGAGGGTATTCATTGGCAGTGTGTGTGTGGCAGTGGGGTATTCATTGGCGTGTGTGGGGCGTGTGGGGATTTTTGGGAGTGGGTTTTTTTGGGTTTGGGGTTTTTTTTTGGGGTTTTGGCAGTGGGTTTTTGGGGTGTGGGGTTTTGGCAGTGTGTGTGGGAGGGGGTTTGGCAGTGTGGGTTCATGGGTGTGGGCAGTGTGGGTTTATTGGATTTTTGTGTGGCAGTGTGGGATTCATTGCAGTGTGTGTTTTGGCAGTTGGGCATTTATTGGCAGTGTGTGTGTGGCAGTGTGGGCAAATTTATTGGGGTGGTGGGGCATTTGGGGGATTTTTGGCAGTGGGGGGCATTTGGGGGGTTTTTGGCAGGTGGTTCAGGTGTGTGTGGCAGTGTGGTGTGGCGTGTGGGGTGAGTGTGTATGTGGCAGTGTAGGTTTCATTGGCAGGGGTTTGGGGGCAGGTGTGGTGGGAGTGTGGGCATTCATTTGGGGTGGTGGTGGGTGGGGGCATTTTATTGGCAGTGTGTGTTGGAGTGTGGCATTCATTGGGAGGTGGTTTTGGAGTTGGGGGCGCTTTGGTGAGGTTATGAGATGGAGTCAGGGGGGTTTCACGGAGTTTGAGTGTTTGGGAAAGGGGTTTCCCCGGTTTTAAAGGGCCCCCCAACCCCGTGTTCATTTAAAAATTTAAACGAGGTTTTTAGGGGCCGACTTTTGGGAAAAGGGGTATCTTTGGTGTAAAATGCCCCCCAACTCTTTTTAAACCCCTTTCCCCCAACAGCCCCTTTTTAACCCTCCCCCACACCCAGCCCACTGGAAACCCCGGTGAAAGCCACTGCCCCCTACCTCGGGGGACGCCAAAAATTTCCTCCCTAATAGTCTTGATCCCTTTTTTAAAACCTCCTCAATGTCGATCTTCGTTAATTCCTTCGCTCGAATGGCCTCCCCTCGAATGCCTTTTTTTGAATGGTCCTTCGCCGAAAAGCCATTCGTCGAATGGTCCTTCCTTTGAATAGCCATTCGCTCGAAAGGTCCTTCGCTTGAATAGCCATTCGCTCGAATGGTCCTTCGCTCGAATACCCATTCGCTCGAGGCCCCTTTCTATCAATAGCTATTCGCTCGAATGATCCTTCTATCGAATACCCATTCGCTCGAATGGTCCTTCATCGAATAGCCATTCGCTCGAATGGTCCTTCGCTCGAATGGTCGTGTATTCACATCCAAAAATCTACCAAGATTTCTGCAAGAAAACGGTTAAGTTAGGTTAAATCAGATTAGGTTAGGTTAGAGGTGGGGTTTTTGGGTTTAGTAACAGATGATATCAAGAAAAAAAAAAATGATCAATACTACGGCAGTGCAAAGCGGAGCAAGGTTTGCGGGGCGGGCGGGCACCCCCCACACCTGTAAACAAACATTGATTTCCGAAAAAAAACAAAGTGCCAGATTCATTCAAAACATAAAAAACTATTCAGGAATCTAAGTTTCGGCCTCGAAATCGGTGGAATGCCCACTGCCGAAATGTTACCGCACTATTGAGTCTTGGGCCAGAGGACCCCTTGACAAGTTGGAACTCTCGCCGACGGGGACGAGAGATCCGGTGGCCGAGAGTACCATCCACCCCTACTCGTGGACAGCAGGGTTTGTGGGCCCCAAAAATATCCACTTACTTCACAAGTTAACCTCTAGAAAAGCAAAACCCAAAAAGCCTGGCAAGTGTGTTTTGAGGCAATACTTTTTTTGCCTTGCAGGTGAGAGGGGAGGCAGCAGACAGGGGTGGGTGGACACGGTCCTTTAGGGCTGTTGGGGGCTGTTTAGGGCTGCGAGGATGCCCTGGGAACCCAGGAGCTCCCGGGCCCGGGCCCATACTTATAAAGATTTAGGATTCGTCTTAGACTCGCTCGAGTCTTAAATATGGCGGCCCCGGGCGCCCCTAAATCATTTCAACGAAATCCAAAATCCAAAGACTCGTCCTAAATTTTCGATTTTGGCAAACCCCAGGGTGTGAGGTGTCCTAGCGAGCAGGGGCGGCGGCTAAAAACTTGCCCAAAGGACGAAAACTGGAGTGCTCCACCCACTCCTGAAACTTTTCGTGATAAAAATAAATGTCGGGAAACGAACTTGTTGATAAAAAAATAATAAAGCATCCGTTTGGGACCGAGAAGGATTATATTTTGTGCCAGACAGGGGGAGATGAAATATCAAGAACACTAAAAAATAGGGCGATCAGTGCAGACTCACGAGTTGGTTATTATTCACTTTTTTGAGGTAGCCCAATTTTCCCTTTTTTTGCCTTGTTCATGGATCGTGATACAGATTGAATTTCCCCTCCCCACCAAATTTGTTGATGAAGAATGGTATCATTTTTGAAAATAAACGTTTAGATTGGGGCTCCCTAAAAATAAAAATTTAAAAAAATAAAAAAACCCCGTGTTTTATTAAGCCAGGGAACAATACCATATAACTTATTTCTCTTCCCACGGGCCGTAGCCCTTGTTTTTTTTCTTATTTTTTCTTGATATCACTTTTTAAAAATCCCAAAAACCCCACCTAACCAAACTTAACATTTTTTTGGTTTAAAAAAATAGATTCGGTATATATGTATCACTTTAAATTTTAAATTTTCGCCGGGGAAAGGAAATTGGGTTTAAAAACCCAAATGAAAATTACCTTAAACAGATTAAAATTTGTCAGGCTCGGGGATAAACCAAAACCAACGGTAAATATTCCGCGGGAAATTGGGCGGTGTTTTGGGCCCGGGTAAAAACCCCCCGGGAAAATCGCGCACCATCAAATTTTTTTTTTTTTTAACCTAAAAAACTAAACAAAACCAAAACCCAAATCTACCCTAAGTTTAAAACATAACCTACCCAAAATTTAACAATCCAAATCAAACCTAACCAACTCACCCTTTTGGTAAAAATTTGGACGATAAACTTTGCGGTCTTTTTTTCAGACACCGACTTTTTTTTTCCTGGCCCTTCAATAGGGGGCTTTTTTCTAATGGAGGTATTTTTTTTTGCCGCAAGCCCAAAATTTTAAAAAAAAAAAAAAATCATCACCAAATTTTTAAAGGTACCTTTTTTCCATTAAAACACTGTACCCCCTAAAAAGCATTTAAAAAATTGGGCCCGGGGAAAATTAGTCAGGGTCTTATGGGTTTTTAATGAAACCAACCAAACCCTTTTTTGGGGTTTTAAATGAAACCCAAACAACCCGGGAAAATTTTAAACAAGGTCCCCACGCAAAGCTGACCCAAATTTGGGCTCTACTTATTATATTTTGCTGTCTTTAAGACATCTGTTTATTTTTTAAAAGGGTTTCCGATCCTTCTTTGTTCCCAATGGCCGATTTTAAAATTTCAGCGATCCATAATGTTTATTTTTTTAAATTTTTTGGTTGGGGGGTCCCGGAAGATGCCATAGAAATGCTCTTGCCGAAACCCCGTGGGGACAAACGCGCATATTTTTTGCCCCCACTACGGGCACTTTTGGTAGAAAAAACCCAAAAGATCCCGGGAAAAGTGTCTGTGTGACACGCCTTTGGGTTAGGTTAGGGCGGGTCAGGTTGGGTTTGGGTTGGGTTTTAGGTTGGGTTACGTTAGGTTGGTTATGCAGGGGCAAAAGGGGGCTCGAAGAGGGGTGCTAGGTTGGGTTTCCTGTAGATTTTTGCCCATCTTTAAATAAAGGCCCCAACCCTCCTATTTTCTTCTTATGGCCACAAGCTTGGGGCCCTGGGGGAAAACCGGGTTTTTTGGGGTGGGGGGGGCACACCATAAGGGAAAGGGGGCCCCCCCAAAAAAACAACCCTTTAAAACCCTTAAGGGAAAATTTTTCCTAGTTAAATGGACTTTATCGGGGAAATATTTCCCTTATATGTGTGCTCCCCACAAAAGGAGCACACTCAAAAGGGGAAAAAATACTCCCCAAAAAAAAAATCCCTAAACTAGGGAAAAATTTCCCTAGTACATAGACTTAATCGGGGAAATTTTTCCCCGGGATAAATTTTCATGAACTAGGGAATATCCCTAGTTTAGGGTTTTTTTTGGGGGGGGCCATTTTTCCCTTATGTGTGTGCTCCCCCACCCAAAAACTCCGGTTTCCCCACCATGTCCCCAAGCTTTTTGGGCCCTATAAAAAAGAAAAGGGGGTTTGACCCTTTTGTTCTTAAAAATTTCCCCAAACCCTTTAAACCAAAAAAGTATACCCTAACCAAACATTATAGGTTTCTTAAAACCATAAGACTCGGAAAACTTTTTCCCCCCGCCAATTTTTTAGTGTTTTTTTCTGATGGAGATAGGGGGTTTTTAAGGGAAAAATGGAACCATAATATTCGGTGAAAAAATTTTTTGTTTTTTTTTTTAAAACTGGGCTTGCGCAAAAAAAAACTATTTTCCGGGAAATAATGGGCGAGAGTTTCGCGGTCGTTTACAGAAAACACAGACCTTTTTTTTTTCTTGGCCTACAATAGTGCTTGCTCAAATGGAGAGATTTTTATTTTGCGCAAAAAAAAAAAAAAAAAAAAAAAAAAAAAAAAAAAAAATTAAATTTAAAACCAAACCTTATGGGTTTTAAAATAAAACCTAACCAAAATTTAAAGGGGTTTTTTAATGAAACCTAACCAAACCCAAAATAGGTTTTAATAAAACCAAACCCTAACCTTAACCACAAAGATACTTTTTTTTAAATTTTTTTTTTTTATGGGTTTTTGGGGAAAAATAAAACTTCATTAGAACAAGGAAGGGGAAAAATTTTGGGAAGAAGTTCCCCTTTACCCCCATCTTTTTTTTTTTTCCCCTATAGCCAACAACCCGGGGGAAATGGCGGGAAAAACGGGGGGTTTTTGGGGGGGGGGGGAAAAAAAAAAAATAAGTGATTTAAAGGCTCCCAAAAAAATCAAACCCCAAAATCCTATATGTAAAAAACTAACCTAACCCAACCTTAACCACAAAATTCCTAAACCCAACCAACCTAACCTTAACCCAAAGTATTTCCTAACCAACCTTTAAACCTTAAACCCCAAAATATACCTAACCTAACCTAACCTTAACCACAAAGTATACCTAACCCCAAAACCCAACTTAAACCTTTAAACCCAAAGTATACCTAAACCCAACCCTTAAACCCCAAAGTATCCTAACCTTAACCACAAAGTATACCCAACCCAACCCAACCTAAACCCTTTAAAACCCCAAAATATACCTAACCAACCTAACCTTAACCACAAAGTATAAACCCAACCTAAAAACCCAACCTTTAAAACCCCAAAATATAACCTAACCCAACCCAAACCTTAAACCCAACCCCAAAATATACCCAACCTAACCTAACTTAAACCCCAAGTTTCCTAACCTAACCTAAACCCAACTGGACTTAAATTTTTTTTAGGCACCCATATTTTAAAAGGGGGCCCTGTGGGTTTCCCCAAAGGGGTGAGCGCACGCTGGAAAACCCTTTTCAGATTGAAGTACAATAAACATACAATACAGTACGGGATTCATTCAGTCAAAACCGGGAAAGGGGGGACTCCAAAGTCTTTCCAAGCACCCTTTTTGTGGCCCCCAAAAAATAGTCGGTGTCCCCTGAAAAAGCCGGAAACTCTCGTCCTTATAACCCCATCCCCATTAGAAAAAGTACCCATTTTTAAAGGGCCCGGAAAAAAAAGTCGGGTCTTTGAAACGACCGCGAAGTCCTCGTCCATTATAAAAGGGAGTCCCCTTTACGTATCTCCCTTCCCCCGATCCCTCTCGGCATGGAAAATTCCCCTCGCCCGGACCTAGGAAAATTTTTCCTTGCTTGAAAGGGGCTGGGCCCAAAGGGTGAAATTTTTGTCCTGAAAAATATTATTTTTCTCGTCGAAGAGCGAAGACTGGCAAAGCTTTTTTTCTTTTGAAAAGGAACGTTGCATATCTGGTACAATTATTCTTATAGATGAATACATTCCCTTTTAGCTTCACAAATTTTCTAGAAAAATTAATCTTGTGTTTTTTTTATATTTTTTTAAACCCTTTTTGATGACTCTTAATTTTTGTATTTTAAGAAAACCAAAATTTGGAAATCTTGCTAAATGTAGCGCTCAGCCCTTCGCCCAAAACCCCCGTCTTAGGATGCGTCTTTGACTTTCCCCGAAAACCCTTTGGACGCAGGGTTTGGGGCGAAAACCTAGGACAAAACCTTAAAACTTTATAAGTTTTGGGCCCGGTCCTGTGAGGCTTGGAGGTGGGAGGTGACCTTGGTCTGGGTCTTGGGGGGGGAGCAGTGGGCAGAGTTTTCCAGCGTGGACTGCCAATCGCCAGTTTCCCCCTTCAAAATTCGCCCCAATCCGCCGACCGAAATTTTCTCCCCGCCAAAAAAATCCGCCATATCAGGAAGGCCTAATTTTTTTGCGCCAAAGGGGGCAGACTTGCTCTTTTTTTGAGTGCTTTTATGCAAAATCAAAGGGGATAAAAAAAGTACGAAAGGTCATACGATGAAATCAAAATGTTCAAGGGCGTGGATTTTTACGGAGGAGTAAATGAAGAGGATAAATGTGGGGGTTTTTTGAAAAAGAAGGAGAAAAAGAAGGGGCCCTCCCACGGGCCCAGGAAAGGGGAAACATGTAAGTGTAAACCTTTTCCGCCGGGCCGTAGTGGGACAATTTGGGTACAATGTGACAGCTTTTTAAAAATTTGGCCCCCACGGGGATTGTGAGGATATACCAAAAACCCCTGTAAAGGAAATTTGTAAGATAAGGAACAGGGGTGGTTCTGTAAAGAATGCAAACCCTCAAAGAGGGAAAATGTGCAGGGGAAATGAGGCCCCGGAAAGGATAAGAAAGATAAAAAAAATAAAAGATTAAATGCCAAAAATGAATTGAAGGGGCTAAAACCAAAAAATTTAGGGAGGGGAAATTGGGGAAAGAAAAATTTGAAAAAGGGAAGGGAAGGAGAGGAGAGGAAAAAAAGAGGCAGCCAAAAAAACAAGAGAGGGAAAAAGGTTTACTGAAATTGGGAAAGAAAAAAGCAAGCAGGTAGAACAAATGCAGAAAAGGGGACAGGTAAAAAAAAATGGGAGAAAATGGAGGAGAAATTAAAAAGGGTGACATAGCAAAACTAGTAGAGGAAATTTCTAGATGAGAGAGAGAAGAAAGAAAAAAGGAGGAAGAATGTTTTTTGGGTTTACAACCTAAAAGAATCCGATATGAAATCTTAGCCTGAAAGATCCCAAAAACAAGAAAAAGGAAAAAGGTTTGGAAATATTTAAAACGAGTTTTTAAAAATAGAAAATATCCAAAATAAGGAGGTCATTAGGGTGGGGAAAACAGAGCAGAGAAGGAACAGGCCGGGGGAAAGAAGAAAAAAGACACTACTAAGGGCCCCTTCCCTTTGCCCCATTTTTAAGAACCGTTCACGGAACCCCAAAAGTTCAGCGTTCCCTTTTTCGCACAAAACCCGGGGGCCGAGGGAAAACCGTAGTGAACCCAGCAAAACCCGTGAACTTTTCTCCCCCCATTGAGAGGTCGGTGCTTGGGTAAGTTTTTTTGTTCAAACAAACAATGGTCGCCTTGGGCCCTACGGCTAAAGAGGCATACCTGGCTTGGGGGAGGCCCCTGCTTTCCCCCCGTCTTAAACTTGATATGACCCCTTTACATAGCAGCTAGCTGAGTTTTTTTTTTATCTCTCGTATTTTTTCTCGCCCCACCCTCTCCCCTCTCTCTCTCTCTCTCTCTTTTCGTTAAACTCTCTCTTGTTTTTCTCTCTCGTTATCTCTCTCCCTCTCGTTATCTCTCTTCTTGTTTACTCCTCCTCGTTTTCTTCTCTCTCGGTATTTTCTCTCTCTCTCCTTTTCTCTTAAATTGGCCCCCGCCCGCGGGGTATGTTTGTAAACAAAAAACGGGGGTTTTTTCATTTCCCTTTTGGACACGCGAACCCAAACCCCGAAACCCCGAACCCAAAACCCCGAAATGAAAGAACTGGTTTTTCAACTTGGGGGACAAAAGGAAGAGGCCTTAGTAAAGTTACACAGGAAAAGGCAAAAAGGGAAATGTGAAAAAAGCAAAGAAATTAAAAGGGCCGTCCAAAGTAATACAAGAGTGTGGGTTTTTGGTGGGCCGGGCTTTCATCTTAAAGGAAAGGATCAAAAGACAAGGGAAATCAGAGAGAGCTTTTAAAAAGAAAAGAGAAAAAGGGTTGGGAAAAGGGTGCTTCATAAGGAAAAGGGCCAAATTACGGGAGAATTTTTTGTAAATAACAAAAAAACCAAAAACCAAAAATGGCCAAAGGAGGAGAAAAGAGCAAAAAGAAAATATCCTAGTGAAGTGTACAAATATACAAGGGTTAACTAATGTTAAGATGTGTGAAATTGAAAAGTTAATTGAAAATAATACCATAATGTGCCTACCAGAAACACAGTTCAAGCTAAACAAAATAAAATTATCTGATAACATAAACTGTGTAACAAGTATGAGAGAAAAACAGACAAGAAGGGCGGAGGACTGATGGTGTTGTGGAAAAAGGAGAAAGAGGTGGAAATAGAGGTAGTACCAACAAAAATTAAGGATATTTTATATGTGAAGTGCAAGGAGAAAAATGAGCAATTTTATATGGTAGTAGTCTACTGCCCATGTGGAAAGAAAGATGAAGACAGAAGAAAAAGAAAGGAGAAGCATAATGAAATAGAAAGGATTATAGAAGAAAGGATACAACAACCATTGATGATTCTGGGAGATTTTAATGGTCACATAGGTTTTCTTGGAACACAGAAAGTAGACGAGGGAGGTGAGCTGGTTTTGAGTTTAATGGAGAAATACAACTTAATTCTGTTGAATAATGATCAGGGCCCATACTTATAGAGATTTAGGATTCGTCTTAGACTCGCTCGAGTCTTAAATATGGCGGCCGGCGTCCTAAATAATTTCGAGCGCATCCTAAATCGCTAAGACTCTTCCTAATTTCGAGGTTTGGCTAGGACAGGGTGTGAGGTGTCCTAGCGAGCAGGGCGGGGGCTAAAGCGGGTATCACACGAGGCGTTTCGTCGAACCAAACATGCATTTGGTTGGACCTGTTCGTCGAACACTGACAACACATCTAGCACACGGTTGGGCCAACCACTTCACCCAACAATAACAAACAAAGATGAAGCGATGACAGCGAGAGGCGCGGAGATTTGTTGTTAATGTTTTAACTTTAGGGGCATATATATACGTAGCTACTGGTGATGAAAAGGGAGGAGGTGATTGTTAGAAGAGAACAGTGACAGATGAAGACGCGTTCATGTGAGCTAAATGGGTTATAGTGGGCGAGAACTGCGCGCCGGTTAGGTTAATAATCCATCAGGGGGTCGAAGGGGACGGAGCCCCTCCCGTTAGAAGGTTAGGTTCGGTTAGGTTAGGGTAATAATTTCATCCCAGCAGGGCGTGGCAGAGCCCAAAATGGAGTAGCGGGCGGGCGGCCGCCGGCCACTGTTACCTGTGGCCACCGAAACCTGTGGCGGGCGGCCCGCCCACCCGCCCAATTGCCCAAAACCACACGCCCAATTGTGTAAGCAATTTCGGTCCTAGTGTGAAATAATACCATATGTAGTCAGTGTCTCAGGAAAGGACCGCGCAGCCCTCGTCCATTTTACCGGATCTTGATATTACAGGTGGCCCCGTAGTGTAGTGGTTAGCACGCTCGGCTCACAACCGAGAAGTCCGGGTTCGATCCCCGGGCGGAGCGAAGACAGTTGGGTGGTCTTTCTTAAAACCCGAGCCCCTGTCCACCCAGCAGTGAATGGGTACCGGGTGTTAGGGTTTGTGACCCCCTCCCGGGGTGGTGGCTTCCCCAACACTAAGCCCAAGCGGTAGATCACTATGGCTCTGAGGAATTATCCTCTAAACAAACAAACAAACACCACATTCTCTCCAAACTCTTTCCCTGTCTCAATCATCCGTCCCCTTGTCTCACCAGTCATCACACAGTCCCAGCAGCAATAACAGCCATTCTCTTCCTGTCCTTTCAACCACCTTATTCATTTCACATCCCATTTTCAGTGAAAACCACACGCATCATTTCCATTCTCTCCCCGGTATACTTCTCAGATCTCATATTTTACTAGTAATCATTCTACCGCAAACACATCAAATCAGCTTCATATTTCTAAAAATCTATCACATATATAATATAGACCGATCTGTATTAATTTTACTGTAACGTATTATATGATGGTGTTCATTTCAATGCTTAATAATTGCTAACACTATTATAACTTACAGAAAAAGTATACTTATTTTGACCGCAGAGTATGTTCGACGAAATGTGCAACATTTTGTATAATTTCACAAAACCATTTCATCGAACATGTTCGGCGAAATGACCCTCGAAGTTCGACCAAACAGTCCAACCAAATGCAAGTTTGACGAAACGCACCATTGTGATAGCCGCTTTAAGACTCGTGTCCAATGATGAAGAGGACAGAGTAAGGTTTATGCAATATACATATATGTGACCTGCAGAAAATAGGAGTGTAACTTATGCGTGGACAGACTGTTTTTTAAGGCAATCAGCAGAGAAACCTTTAAAACACTGGATACATTTATTGAAAGTCACACCTGCACTGCCATCCCAACAACTGCTGGGGCATTACTCCCTCACAGACACAAGGGCACGGCTGCAACCACACATGTCACACACTGCCCACCACCACCATTGCACACAGGACACACTCCCACAGGCACGGCTACAACCACACTTGTCCACACAACACACTACCTCAAAAGTAATCTTCATGTGCTGGGCAATATCAGGCTTTGTCTTGAAACACTTGCTACAAATATCACACTTGAACTCCGCAAGCCAGTGTGTCTAAAGGTGTGTTTGTTGAGTTCAGAACGGGTATGAAACCTTTTCCCACACTCTAGGCATTCATGATTTTTAACACCACTGTGTGTCAGGGTGTGTGTGGTGAGGGAATCTTTGCTCGAAAATCTTTTTCCACACTCTAAACATTCATAATTTTTAACACCACTGTGTGTCAGGGTGTGTTTGGTGAGGCTACTTTTTCAGTAAATTTAATCTAAGATTTCTAATTTCAACACCACTGTGTGTCAGGGTGTGTTGTGAGTTATCTTTTAGAAAATTTTCCACACTCTAACATTCATTTTAACACCACTGTGTGTCGGGGTGGTTTTTTTTTTTTTTGGTGTAGGTGTTTTA
>JACEEZ010020383.1:19049-43147 GCA_016584305.1 Chionoecetes opilio | reverse complement strand
GTGTGTGTGTGTGGTGACGTGTGTGTGTTTGTGTGTGTGTGTGTGTGTTGTGTGGGTGTGTGTGTTTGTGTTGTTTTGTGTGTTCTGTGTGTGTGTGTTGTTTGGGTGGGTGTGTGTGTTTTAGTTGTGTTTTATAATTATATTTTGTTGATTTGTGTTTTTGTGTTTCTCTGTCCTCATGTTCTTTTCCTCCTTCTTGTTTACCTTATTCATTTCCATGTATGCAGTTTCCTCCTGAATGATGTGTATCTTAATACTGATTATTTTCTATTATAATATATCTTTCTATATCATGTTTCCATCTTTTGTATACGTCGTCTTTTATATATATTTATAATCTTTATTTCTTGTAGATGTTCCTTAAATTTGATTTCATTCCACGCCCTTCATTAATTTCTTGGTCAACACTCTTTATAGACTACCTTCTTCAATTCTTATTCAGGAATTCCTTGTCATAGTCCATCCAGTTAACCCGTGGGCTGTGGCAAGCCTTCCTGAAGGCTCTGCTGAGCTACTGCGAAACCGAAACCGCAGTTTTCAATTGCATACAAAAACCAGGCCGACATTCGTAAAAGTCTACTTATTGTGTCACATATACGCCTTGATGTCAGCTCTCGATAACACACACCACCATCTGCCTAACTACGATGTACGCAGATATTTACCAATCCTTGGTTATTTGCCAAAAGATCTTGGGATGTAGGTCTTGGCGTTGGGATATTTTGTGTCTATCTTGGGACTTTTGAAGGGATTATTCAAGTATTTATTCAGTGGTTTATATCGAGGTACGGTACAACGGAACCTATGCTTACCTTCAGATAAACGAGTGCATAAATACATGAATAGTCCCGTCTAAATCTTGGGACAAAATCCCAATGTGTGGCACCCTTGAATTCACCTCAACCGTCTCTCGCAAGCGACTTGCTGCCCTTCGCCCCAGCTATTTCAACTCCCAACCACAACCATAC
This sequence comes from Chionoecetes opilio, assembly GCA_016584305.1. Classification (NCBI taxonomy): domain Eukaryota; kingdom Metazoa; phylum Arthropoda; class Malacostraca; order Decapoda; family Majidae; genus Chionoecetes; species Chionoecetes opilio. Next base: position 42,179 of record JACEEZ010020383.1, on the reverse strand, counting down.
CTCAACCCAATACGTTTGGGTTAAAATTAGATATAATGCCGGATGCAGATTTCAACAACCTTGATGTTGATGTGATTTGCATCCAATTCTGTAATGATCACTGTTTTTCTCACATTCCCGCACTGGTGGCACTAAAAATTGATTTGCTCCCGCAGTTTCAGGGATAAGAATTATTATCCTCCAGTATAAAACAAATATGTGGGAGTTGGATCTGGTCATTGATAGGTGCATCATATTGGAATCTGGTCCATATTTGGTCCGTCATTATCTTGCAACTTTTAAGGGCAGAACAGCTTAGAGTAAGATCCTTAGAAGTGGTTGGTCAATCATCTTGGAACTTTTACGGGTAATAGAGCTTGGAGTTAGATCATGACCATGGTTGGTCATTCATCTTGGACTTTTAAGAGTTGTACAGCTTGGAGTTAGATCTGGGCCATTATTGGTCCCCCATATTTGAACTTTTAAGAGTAGTAGACTATACAGGTCGGAGTAGGATGGTAGGATGCTCTTCAGGATTGGCGATGCGGCGCTCCCTCCAACGAGTGTTCCCCATGATTAATTAATTATTTATTAATTAACCATTAGCTATCTATCTTTTATTTCTAGATGTGTTTGAGTTTTTTGTTTCCATTTTTTCTCTCCCTCATATATTCACCTGTATCGCTGTCCACCTTTCTCATAGATCCCTGTGGTTTTTTGTTGTTGTTGTGGTCTTTTTTTTTAGGTGTTTTGTTTTTGCTGTAATGAGCTTTTGTTCTCGTTTCTGTGTGTTTTTGGAATCATCGGTTGTTCCTTAATTTCATGAGGGTGTGTGTTTAGTGTGTGTGTGTGTGTGTGTGGGTGTGTGTGTGTGTTGTTGTGGTGTGTGTGTGTGTGTGTGTGTGTGTGTGGGTGTTGTGTGTGTTGTGTGTGTGTTTGTGTGTGTGTGTGTGTGTGTGTGTGTGTGTGTGTGTGTGTGTGTGTTTGGTGTGGGTGTGTGTGTGTGAGGTGTGTGTGGTGGAGTTGTGTGTGTGTGTGTTGTGTGTGTGTGTGTGGGTGTGTGTGTGTGGTGTTGTGTGTGTGTGTGTGTGTGTTGTGTGGTGTTGTGTATGTGTGTGTGTGTGTTGGTGTGGTGTAGGTGTTTGTGTGTGTGTGTGTGTGTACGTGTGTGTGTGTGTGTGGTGTGTGTGTGTGTGGTGTGTGTGTGTGTTGTGTGCGATTGTGTGGTGTTGCGTATGTGTTTGTGTGTGTGTCCCTGTGTGTGTGTGTTTGTGTGTTGGGTGGGTGTGTGTGTGTTTAGTTGTGTTTTATAATTATATTTTTTGATTTGGCTTTTTGTGTTTTCTCTGTCACTCATGGTTCCTTTTCCTCCTTCCTTGTTTAACCTTATTCATTTCCATGGTATGGCAAGTTTCCTCCTGAAATGAGGTGGTAAATCTTAATATGATTATTTTCTATTAATAATTACTTTCTATAATCACGTTTCCATCTTTGTAATACGTCTCTTTATATTATTTATAATCTTGTATTTCTTGTAGATGTTCCTTAAAGTTGATTTCATTCCCACGCCCTTCATTAATTTTCTTGGTCACACTCTTTAGAACTACCTTTCTTCAATTCTTTTCAGAATTCTTGTTATGTCCATCCCATTAACCCGTGGGCTGTGCAAAGCCTTCCCTGACGGCTCTGCTGAGCTACTGCGAAACCGAAACCGCAGTTTCAATTGCTAAAAAACCAGGCCGACATTCGTAAAAGTCTATTTATTGTGTCCACATATACCCTTGATGTCAGCTCTCGATAACACAGCACCAACTTCTATCTACTAACGATGTACTCAAGATATTTACCCATCCCTTGGTTATTTGCCAAAAGATCTTGGGATGTAGTCTTGGCGTTGGGATATTTTGTGTCTATCTGGGACTTTTGAAGGGATTATTCAAGTATTTATTCAGTGATTTATATCAAGGTACGGTACAAAAACGGAACCTATGCTTACCTTCAGATAAAACGACTAAGCATATATACACAATAATCCCTCTAATCTTGGGACAAAATCCCAATATGTGTGGCACCCTTGGAATTCACTCACCGTCTCTCGCAAGCGACTTGCTGCCCTTCGACCCAGCATATTTCAACTCCCCAACCACAACCATACCTCACCCAATACGTTTTTGGGTTTAATTAGATATAATGCCGGATGCAGATTTCCTACCCCTTGATGTTGATGTTGATTTCATCCTATTCTGTAAGGATCACTGTTTTTCTCACATTCCGCGCATGGTGGCACTAAACATTGATTTGCTCCCGCGTTTTTTCCATGGATAATATTATTTTCCTCCAGTATAAAACAATATGTGGATGGTGGAACTGGATAGTGGCACTCATATTGAATCTTGTCCATATTTGGTCCATCATTATCCTGCAACTTTTAAGGGTAGACCAGCTGGGAGTTAGATCCTTATATGTGGTTTTGGTCAATCAATCTTGGAACTTTTTAACGGGTAGTAAGCTTGGAGTTAGATCTGGGCCATGTTGGTCTTCATCTATGGAACCTTTTAAGAGTTGTACAGCTTGGAGTTAGATCTGGCCATATTGGTCCCCATATTTGAACGTTTTAAGAGTAGTAAGACTATACAGGTCGGAGTAGGATGGTAGGATGCTCCTCGTCCAGATTGGCGATGCGGGGTCTGGCCTACACCAAACGAGTGTTCCCCCATAATTATTAATTATTTAGTAATTAACCATTAGCTATCTATCTTGTATTTCTGGATGTGTTTTAGTTTTGTTTCCATTTTGTCTCCCCTCATATATTCACCTGTATCGCTGTCTCACCTTTCTCATATATCCCTGTTGTTTTTTTGTTATTGTGGTCTTTTTTTTTTTATGGTGTTTGTTTTTTGCTGTAAATGAGACTTTTGTGCTCGTTTTTTGTGTGTTTTTTGATCATCGGGTGTTTCCTTTGTTTCATGAGGTTGTTTGTTAGTTGTGTGGTGTGTGTGGTGTTGTGTGTGTGTGTGATGTGTGTGTGTGTTTGTGTGTGTGTTGTGTGTGTGTGTGTTGATTTGTGTGTGTGTGGTGTTGTGGTGTGTGTGTGTGGTGTGTGTGTGTGTGTGTGTTGTGTGTGTGTGAGTGTGTGTGTGTGAGTTGTGTGTGTGTGTGTGTGTGTGTGTGTTTGTGTGTGTGTGTGTGTGGTGTGTGTGGGTTGTGGTGTGTGTATGTGTGTGGTGTGTGTGTGTGTTTGTGTGTGTAAGTTTGTGTGTGTGTGTGTGTGTGTGTGTACGTGTGTGTGTGTGTGGTGTATGTGTGGTGTGTGTGTGTGTGTGTGTGTGTTTTGTGCGATGTGTGTGTTTTGTATGTGTTTTGTGTGGTTGTCGTGTGTGTGTGTTTGTGGTGTGGGTGTGTGTTGTGTGTTTTAGTTGTGTTTTATAATTATATTTTGTTTGATTTGTGTTTTTGTGTTTCCTGTCACTCATGGTTCTTTTCCTCCTTCTTGTTTACCTTATTCATTTCCATGTATGCGTTCCTCCTGAATGATGTGTATCTTAATACTGATAATTTCTATTATATATATCTTTCTATAATCACGTTTCCATCTTTTTGTATACGTCGTCTTTTATATATATTTATAAATCTTTATTTCTTGTAGATGTTCTTAAATTTGCTTAATTCCCCCTTCATTAATTTCTTCTTGGTCAACTCTCGTTAAAAGACTCCTTTCTTCAATCTTATTCAGGAATTCCTTGTCATAGTCCATCCAGTTAACCCGTGGGCTGTGGCAAGCCTTCCTGAAAGGCTCTGCTGAGCTACTGCGAAAACCGAACCACAGTTTGCAATTTGCATACCAAAAACCGCCGACATTCGTAAAAGTCTACTTATTGTATCACATATACGCTTGATGTCAGCCTGTCGATAACACACACCACCATCTCCTAACTACGATGTACGCCAGATTTACCAACCATCCACCTTGGTTATTTGCCAAAAGATCTTGGGATGTAGGTCTTGGCGTTGGGATATTTGGTGTCTATCCTTGGGACTTTTTTGAAGGGATGATTCAAGTATTTATTCAGTGGTTTATAACAAGGGTACGGTACAGAACGGAACCTATTCTTACCTCATATAAACACTGCATAAATACATGAATAATCCCGTCTAAATCTTCGGACAAAATCCCAATGTGTAGCACCCTTGAATTCACCTCAACCGTCCCTCGCAAGCGACTTGCTGCCCTTCGCGCCCCAGCTATTTTCAACTCCCAACCACAACCATACCTCAACCCAATACGTTTTGAGGTTAAAATTAGATATAATGCCGGATGCAGATTTCTACAACCTTGATTTTGATGTGATTTGCATCCAATTTCTGGTAATATCACTGTTTTTCCTCACATTCCCAAGCACTGGTGGCACTAAATTGATTTGCTCCCGCAGTTCCAGGGATGAAGATTATTATCCTCCAGTATAAACAAATATGGGGGAGTTGGCTCTGGTCATTGAAGGTGCATCATATTGAATCTGGACCATATTTGGTCCGTCCATTATTTTATCTTGCAAACTTTTAAGGGTCGAACACTTGGAGTAAGATCCTTAGATTTTGTTTTTGGTCAATCAATCTTGTAAACTTTTACGGGAATGGAGCTGGGTTAGATCTGGACCCATGGTTGGGTCATTCAATCTTGGAACTTTAAGAGTTTGTACAGCCTTGGAGTTAGATCTGGGCCATTAATTGTCCCATATTTGAATTTTTAGAGTAGTATACCTATACAGGTCGTCAGTAGATGGTAGGATGCTCTTCAGGATTGGCGATGCGGCGCTCCCTCCAACGAGTGTTCCCCATGATTACTTAATTATTTTATTAATTGACCATTAGCTATCTATCTTTATTTCTAGATGTGTTTTAGTTTTTGTTTCCATTTTTTCCCTCCCCCATATATTCACCTGTATCGCTGTCCAACCTTTCCTCATAGATACGCCTGTTGTTTTGTTGTTGTTGTGGTCTTTTTTTTATGTGTTTGTTTTGCTGTAATGAGAAATTTTTGTTCTGTTTCTTTGTTTTTTGATCATCGGGTGTTTCCTTTGTTTCATGGGGTGTTGTGTTAGTGTGTGTGTGTGTGTGTGTGTGTGTGTGTGTGTGTGTGTGTGTGTGTGTGTGTGTGGGTGTGTGTGTGTGTGTGGTGTGTGTGTGTGTGTGTGTGTGGTGTGGGTGTGTGTGTGTGGTGTGTGTGTGTGTGAGTGTTGTGTTGTGAGTTTGTGTTGTGTGTGTGTGTGTGTGTGTGTGTGGTATGTGTGTGTGTGTGTGTGTGTGTGTTGGTGTGTGGTATGTGTGTGTGTGTGTGTGTTTGTGTGTGTAAGTGTGTGGTGTGTGTGTGTGTGTTTGTGTACGTGTGTGTGTGTTGTGTATGTGGTGTGTGGTGTGTGTGGTGTGTGTGTTTGTTGTGCGATGTGTGTGTTTGTGTATGTGTTTGTGTGTGTGTTCTTTTGTGTGGTGTTTGTGTGTGGGTGTGTGTGTGGGTGTTTTTAGGTTGTGTTTTCTAATTATATTTGTTGATTTTGTGTTTTGTGTTTCTCTGTTCACTCATGGTTCTTTTCCCTCCTCTTGTTTTACCTTATTCATTTCCATGTATGCAGTTTCGTCCTGAATGATGTGTTACGTAATACTGATTATTTTTCTTTATCATATATCTTTCTATATTCCGTTTTCATCTTTTGGAATACGTCGTCTTTTATATATATTTATAAATCTTTATTTCTTGTAGATTTCCTTAAATTTTTATTTAATTCCACGCCCTTCATTATTTTCCTTTGGTCAACACTCTTTAAAGACTACCTTTCTTCTTAAACAATTTCCTATTCAGGAAATTCCTTGTCATAGTCCATCCAGTTAACCCGTGGGCTGTGGCAAGCCTTCCTGAAGGCTCTGCTGAGCTACCTGCGAAAACCGAAACCGCAGTTTTCAATTGCATACAGAAAACCAGGCCGAACATTCGTAAAGTCTACTTATGTATCACATATACGCCTTGATGTACAGCTCTCTATAACACACACCACCAGCTGCCTAACTACGATGTACGCCGAAATTTACTCAATCCTTTGGTTCTTTGCCAAAGATCTTGGGATGTAGGTGTCTTGGCGTTGGGATATTTTGTGTCTATCTTGGGACTTTTTGAAGGGGAAATTATTCAATTTTAATTCAGTGGTTTATATCAAGTACGGTACCAACGGACCATATGCTTTACCTTCAGATAAACGACTGCATATATCATGAATAATCCCAGTCCTACATCTTGGACAAAAATCTCCAATGTGTGGCACCCTTGATTCACCTCAACCGTCTCTTCATCGCAAGCGACTTGCTGCCTTCGCCCCGCTAGTTCAACTCCCAACCACAACCCATACCTCAAACCAATACGTTTTGGGTTAAAATTAGATATAATAATGCTGATGCGATTTTCTACAAAACCTTTGATGTTGATGTGATTTGCATCCTATTCTGTCATGATCACTGTTTTTCCACTTCCCGCACTGGGTGGCACTAAATTGATTTTGCTCCCGCAGTTTTTCAGGAATAAAATTATTATCCTCCGTATAACAAATATGTGGGAGTTGGATCTGGTCATTGTAGTGCAATCATATTGGAATCTGGTCATATTTGGTCCTCATTATCTTGCAACTTTAAGGGTAGACCAGCTTGGAGTGATCCTTAGATGTGGTTGGTCAATCATCTTGGAACTTTACTACGGTATAGAGCTTGGAGTTAGATTCTGGACCATTTTGGGCCATTCATCTTGAAACTTTTAAGAGTTGTACAGCTTGGAGTTAGATCTGGCCAGTATTGGTCCCCCCATATTTGATTTTAAGAGTAGTAGACTATACAGGTCGGAGTAGGATGGTAGGCATGCTCTTCACAGGATTGGCGATGCGGCGCTCCCTCCAACGAGTGGTTCCCCATATTAATTAATTATTTATTAATTAACCATTAGCTATCTATCTTTATTTTTGGATGTGTTTTAGTTTTGTTTCCATTTTTTTCTCCCCTCATATATTCACCTGTATCGCTGTCTCACCTTTCTCATATATCCCTGTTGTTTTGTTGTTGTTGTGGTCTTTTTTTTTATGGTGTTTGTTTTGCTGTAATGAGACTTTTGTTCTCGTTTTTGTGTGTTTTTGATCATCGGGTGTTCCTTTGTTTCATGAGGGTGTGTGTTAGTGTGGTGTGTGTGTGTGTGTGTGTGTGTGTGTGTGTTGTGTGTGTGTGTGTGTGTGTGTGTGTGTGTGTGTGTGTGTGTGTGTGTGTGTGTGTGTGTGTGTGTGTGTGTGTGTGTGTGTGTGTGTGTGTGTGTGGTGTGTGTGTGTGGTGTGTGTGTGTGTGTGTGTGTGTGTGTGTGTTGTGTGTGTGTGTGTGTGTTGTGGTGTGTGTTGTGTGTGTGTGTGTTGTGTGTGTGTAAGTGTGTGTGTGTGTGTGTGTGCGTGTACGTGTGTGTGTGTGTGTGTGTGTGTGTGTGTGTGTGTGTGTGTTGTGTGGATGTGTTGTGTTTGTGTATGTGTTTGTGTGTGTGTCTGTGTGTGTGTGTTTGTGTGTGGGTGGTGTGTGTGTTTTAGTTGTGTTTTATAATTATATTTTGTTGATTTGTGTTTTTGTGTTTCTCTGTCACTCACGGTTCTTTTCCTCCTTCTTGCTTACCTTATTCATTTCCATGTATGCAGTTTCCTCCTGAATGATGTGTATCTTAATACAGATTATTTTCTATTATAATATATCTTTCTATATCACGTTTCCATCATTTGTATACGTCGTCTTTTGTATATATTTATAAATCTTTATTTCTTGTAGATGTTCCTTAAATTTGATTTCATTCCACGCCCTTCATTAATTTCTTGGTCAACACTCTTTATAGACTACCTTCTTCAATTCTTATTCAGGAATTCCTTGTCATAGTCCATCCAGTTTAACCCTGGGCTGTGGCAAGTTTTCCTGAAGGCTCTGCTGAGCTACTGCGAAACCGAAACCGCAGTTTTTTAATTGCATACAAAAACCAGGCCGACATTCGTAAAAGTCTACTTATTGTGTCACATATACGCCTTGATGTCAGCTCTCGATAACACACACCACCATCTGCCTCATTACGATGTACGCAGTAATTTACCAATCCTTGGTTATTTGCCAAAAGATCTTGGGATGTAGGTCTTGGCGTTGGGATATTTTGTGTCTATCTTGGGACTTTTGAAGGGATTATTCAAGTATTTATTCAGTGGTTTATATCAAGGTACGGTACAACGGAACCTATGCTTACCTTCAGATAACGACTGCATAAATACATGAATAATCCCGTCTAAATCTTGGGACAAAATCCCAATGTGTGGCACCCTTGTATTCACCTCAACCGTCTCTCGCAAGCGACTTGCTACCCTTCGCCCCAGCTATTTCAACTCCCAACCACAACCATACCTCAACCCAATACGTTTGGGTTAATATTAGATATAATGCCGGATGCAAATTTCTACAACCTTGATGTTGATGTGATTTGCATCCAATTCTGTAATGATCATCGTTTTTCTCACATTCCCGCACTGGTGGCACTAAAAAATGTATTTGCTCCCGCAGTTTCAGGGATAAGAATTATTATCCTCCAGTATAAAACAATATGTGGGAGTTGGATCTGGTCATTGATAGGTGCATCATATTGGAATCTGGTCCATATTTGGTCCGTCATTATCTTGCAACTTTTAAGGGTAGAGCAGCTTGGAGTAAGATCCTTAGATGTGGTTGGGTCAATCATCTGGAAACTTTTCGTAATAGAGGTCTTGGTTAGATCTGGACCATGGTTGTCCTTCATCTTGGAACTTTTAAAGAGTTGTACAGCTTGGAGTTAGATCTGGGCCTTATTTGTCCCCCATATTTTGACTTTTAGAGTATTAGACTATAAGTCGGAGTAGAGATGGGTAGGAATCTCTTCAGGAATGCGAAGGGGGCTCGCTCTCCAACGATTGTTTCCCATGATTTAATTAATTTTTATTAATTACCATTAGCTATCTATCTTTATTTCTGGATGTGTTTTTAGTTTTGTTTCCATTTTGTTACTCCCCTCCATACATTATTCGACCTGTATCGCTGTCTCACCTTTCTCATATTCCTTTTTGTTTTGTTGTTTTGTGGTCTTTTTTTTATGGTGGTTTGTTTTGCTTGTAATGGAACTTTTGTTCTCGTTTTTGTGTGTTTTTTGATCATCGGTGTTTCCTTTGTTTCATGAGGGTGTGTGTTTATGTGTGTGTGTGTGTGTGTGAGTGTGTTGTTGTGTGTGTGTGTTGTGTGTTGTGTGTGTGTGTGTGTGTGTGTGTGTGTGTGTGTGTGTGTGTGTGTGTGTGTGTGGTTGTGTGTGTGTGTGTGTGTGTGTGTGTGTGTGTGTGTGTGTGAGTGTGTGTGTGTGAGTTGTGTTTGTGTGTGTGTGGTGTGGTTGTGTTTTGTGTGGTGTGGTGTGGTGTGTGTGTGTGTGTGTGTGTGGTGTGTGTGGTGTGTGTATGTGTGTGTGTGTGTTTGTGTGGGTCAGTGTGTGTGTGTGTGTGTGTGTGTACGTGTGTGTGTGTGTGTTTTGTGTGTGTGTGTGGTGTGGTGTATGTGTGGTGTGTTGTGTGCGATGTGTTGTGTTTGTGTATGTGTTTTGTGTGTGTGTCTGTGGTGTTGTTGTATGTGTGGTGTTTGGGTGTGTGTGTTTTAGTGTGTTTTATAATTATATTTTGTTTGATTTGTGTTTTTTGTGTTTCTATGCACTCATGGTTCTTTTCCTCCTTCTTGTTTACGATTATTCATTCCATGTATGCATTTCCTCTGAATGATGTGTATCTTATACTGATTTTTTCTATTATATATATCTTTCTATTCACGTGTCCATTCTTTTGTATACGTCCGTCTTTTATATATTTTATAAATCTTGTATTTCTTGTACTGTTCCTTAATTTGTTTCATTCCAACTCCTTCATTATTTCTTGTCACACTCTTTTATAACTACCTTCTTCAATTCTTTATTCAGGAATTCCTTGTCATAGTCACTTATCCGGTTAACCGTGGGCTGGGGCAAGGCCTTTCTGAAGCTCTGCTGAGCCTACTGCGAAACCGAAACCGCAGTTTTCAAATTGCTTACAAAACCAGGCCGACAATTCGTAAAAGTCTACTTATTGTGTCACCATATACGCTTGATGTCAGCTCTCGAGAAACACCAATCACCATCTGCCTTCATTACGATGTACGCAGATTTTACCAATCCTTGGTTATTTGCCAAAGATCTTGGGATGTAGGTCTTGGCGTTGGATATTTTGTGTCTTCTTGGGACTTTTGAAGGGATTATTCAGTATTTATTCAGTGGTTCATATCAAGGTCCGGTACACGGACACTATGCTTCCCTTCAGATAAACGACTGCATAATACATGAATAATCCGTCTACATCTTGGGGGACACAATCCCAATGTGTTGCACTTGAATTCAACCTCAACCGTCTCTCGCAAGCTACCTTGCGCCCTTCGCCCAGCTATTTCAACTCCCAACCCAGGGAGAACCCATACTCGACCCTAAAAAACAATACTTTGGGTTAAAATTAGATAAAATGTCGGCTTCAGATCTCTAAACCTTGATGTTTGATGTGTTTGCATCCAATTCTGTGAATGATCGTCGTTTTTTCTCACATTCATGCACTGGGTGGGCCTAGAAGGGTTGTGATTTGCTCCCGCAGTTTCGGGATAAGAATTTTATCCTCCAGTATAAAACCAATATGTGGGAGTTGGATCTGGTCATTGATAGGTCATCATATTTGAGATCTGTGCGGATTATTTTGTGTGGTCGTCTTATCTTGTCGACTTTTAAGGGTAGAACAGCTGAGTAGATCCTTAGATGTGGGGTCAATCCATCTTGACTTTTACGGTATAGAGCTTGGTTAGATCTGGACCGCTGTGGTTGGTCATTGGGGGGGGGGGTCATCTTGGAACTTTTACAGAGTTTGTAGGCAGCTTGGGAGTTAGATCCTGGGCCCATTATGTTCCCCCATTTTTGCACTTTTAAGAGTAGTAGACTATAACCGGTCCGAGTAGGATGGTAGTGTAGAATGCTCTTCAGGATTGCTGATTTCGGCGCTTCCTTCCACGATTGTTCCCCATGATTAATTAATTAATTTATTATTAACCAATAGCTATCTATCTTTTTGCTGGATGTGTTTTAGTTGTTTTTCATTTTTTTCATCACTCATTATATTCCCTGTATCGCTGTCTCACTTGTCTCATATTCCCTGTTGTTTTGTTGTTGTTGTGGGTCCTTTTTTTTATGGTGTTATTTTGCTGTAATGCGACTTTTGTTCTCGTTTTTGTGTGGTTTTTGATCCTCGGGTGTTCCTTTGTTTCATGAGATGTTTGGTTAGTGTGGTGTGTGTGTGTGTGTGTGTGTGTGTGTGTGTGTGTGTGTGTGTGTGTGTGTGTGGTGTGTGTGTGTGTGTGTTGTGTGGTTGTGTGTGTGTGGGTGTTTGTGTGTGTGTGTGTGTGTGTGTGTTGTGGTGTGGGTGTGTGTGAGTGTGTGTGTGTGAGTTGTGTGTGTGTGTTTGTGTGTGTGTGTGGGTGTTTGTATGTGTTGTGTGTGTGTGTGTTTGTGTGTGTTTGTGGTGTGTGTATGTGTGTGGTGTGTGTTTGTGTGTGTAGTGTGTGTGTGTGTGTGTGTCCGTGTTTGTGTGTGTGTGTATTGTGTGTGTTGTGTGTGTGGTGTGTTGTGGTGCGATGTGTGTGTTTTGTGTATGTGTTTGTGTGTGTGTCGTGTGTGTGTGTTTGTGTGTGGTGGTGTTTGTGTTTTAGTTGGTGTTTTTATGAATTATTTTTGTTGATTTGTGTTTTTTGTGTTCTCGTCACTCATGGTTCTTTTCCTTCCTTATTGTTACCTTTTCTTTCCATGTACTCTTTTCCTCCTGAATGATGTGTATCTTAATACTGATTTATTTTCATTATAATATATCTTTCTATCTCCGTTTTCCATCTTTGGATCGTCGTCTTTATATTACAATTTATAAATCTTATTTCTTGTGGATGTTCCTTAATTTGATTTCATTCCACGCCCTTCATTAATTTCTTGTACAACGCTCTTTATAGACTACCTATCTTCATCTGATTCAAGGAAATTCCTTGTCATAGTCCATCAGATACCCGTTGGCTGTGGCAAGCCTTCTGAAGGCTCGGCGGAGCTACTGCGAAACCGAAACCTAAGTTTTCAATTGCAATACCAAAAACCCTGCCGACTTCGTAAAAGTCTACTTATTGTGTCACATATACGCCTTGATGTCACTCTCGATAACACACACCGACCTCTGCCTCATTACGATGTCGCGATATTTACCAATCCTTGGTTAATTGCCAAAGATCTGGATTTAGGTTTCTTGGCGTTGGATATTTTGTGTCTATCTTGGGACTTTTGAAGGATTATTCAAGTATTTTTTCAGTGTTTTATATCAGGTACGTACACGGAACCTATGCTTACCTTCAGATAAACGACTGCATAATTACATGAAAATCCCGTCTAAACTTGGACAGATCCCAATGTGTGGCACCCTTGAATTCACCTCAACCGTCTCTCGCAGCGACTTGCTGCCCTTCGCCCATCTATTTCACCTCCACCCACAACCATTCCTCACCCATCGTTTGGGTTAAAATTAGATATAAGCCGGATGCAGATTTCTACACCTGATGTTTATGTGATTTGCATCCATTCTGTAATGATCATCGTTTTTCTTCTCACTTCCCGCCACTGGTGGCACTAAAATTGATTTGCTCCCGTGCAGTTTCAGATAAGAATCAATTATCCTCCAGATATAACACAATTATGTGGCAGTTGATCTGGTCATTGATAGGTTGCTCATATTGGAATCTGGTCTATTTGGTCCGTCTTTTCTTGCAACTTTTAAGGGTAAGCGCTGGGGGGAGTAAGATCTTAGTATGTGTTGTCAATCATCTTGCACTTTTACGGTAATAGAGCTTTAGAGTTAGAATCTGGACGCATGGTTTGTCATTCATCTTGAACTTTAGATCTTTTATCAGCTTGGAGTTAATCTGGGCCATTATTGGTCCCCCTATATGAAACTTTAAAGAGTAGTAGACTATGACAGGTCCGGAGTAGTATTGTAGGATGCTCTTCAGGATTGCGATGCGGCGCTCCTCCAACGAGTGTTTCCCATTGATTATTAATGTATTTATTAATTAACCATTAGCTATCTATCTTTATTCTGGTGTGATTTAGTTTCGGGGGGTTTCCATTTTCATTCTCCCCTCATATATTCCCTGTATCGCTGGTCTCTACTCTTCTCATATTCCTTTGTTTTGTTGTTGTTGTGGTCTTTTTTTATGGGGATTGTTTTGCTGTCAATGAGAACTTTTGTTCTCGTTTTTTTGTGTGTTTTTGATCATCGGTTGTTCCTTTTTCATGAGGGTGGTCGTTAGTGTAGTGTGTTTGTGTGTGTGTGTGTTGTGGTGTGTGTGTGTGTTGTGGTGTGTGTGTGTGTGTGGTGTGTGTGTGTGTGTGGTGTGTGGTTTGTGGTGTCTGTGTGTGTGTGTTGTGTGTGTGTGTGTGTGTGTGTGTAGTGTGTGTGTGTGAGTGTGTGTGTGTGTTGTGGTGTGTGGTGTGGTGTGTTGTATGTGTGTGTGTGTGTTTTGTGTGTGTAAGTGGGTGTGTGTGTGTGTTTGTGCGCGGTACGTGTGTGTGTGTGTGTGTGTGTGTGTGTGTGTGTGTTAGACAGTGTGGTGCGATTGTGGTGTTTGTGTATGTGTTTGTGTGTGTGTCTGTGTGTGTGTGTTTGTGTGTGGGTGGTGTTTGTGTTTTAGTTGTTTTATAAATTTATCTTTGTTGATTTGTGTTTTTGTGTTTTCTCTGTCACTCCGGTTCTTTTCCCTCCTTCTTGTTTACCTGTCTTCAATTTCCATGTATGCAGTTTCCTCCTGACTGATGTGTATGTTATACTGATTATTTTATCTTATATATATCTTTCTATATCACGTTTCCACAATCTTTTGTATCGTTCGTCTTTTATATATATTTATACATCTTTATTTCTTGTAGATGTTCCCTTAATTTGGAATTCATTCCACGCCTTCATTAATTTCTTGGTCAAACACTTCTTATAGAATACCTTCCTAAATTCTTATTCAGGAATTCCATTTCTAGTCCTATACAGTGCTGTGGCAAGCCTTTCCTGGGCTCTGCTGAGCTATGCGAAACGAACCGCAGTTTTCAATTGCATATCAAAAACCATGCCACATGGTCGTAAAAGTCTACTTATTGTGTCACATATCGCCTTGATGTCAGCTCTCGATTAGCACACACCACCATCTGCCTCATTTTACGATGTACCCAGTATTTACCAATCTTTGGTTATTTGCCCAAAGATCTTGATGTAGGTCTTGGCGTTGGATATTTTGTGTCTATACTTGGACTTTTGAATGGATTATTCAGTATTTATTCGTGGTTTATATCAAGGTACTGTACAACGGAACCTATGCTTACCTTAGATAACGACTGCATATACATAGAATAAATCCCGTCTATATCTTGGGACAAAATCCCAATTGTGTGGCATCCCTTTAAGTCACCTCAACCTCTCTCGCGCACTTGCTAACCCTTCGCCCCAGCTATTTCAACTCCGCAACCACAACCATACCTCAACCCATTACGTTTGGGTTAAAAGTAGATATAATGCCGGATGCAAATTTCTAGCACAACCTTGATGTTGATGTGATTTTGCATCCAATTCTGTAATGATCACTGTTTTTCTCACATTCCCGCACATGGTGGCACTAAAATTGATTGCTCCCGCAGTTGTTTCAGGGATAAAAATTATTATCCTCCAGTATAAAACATATGTGGAGTTGGATCTGGTCATTGATTTGGTGCATCATATTAATCTGGTCCATATTTGGTCCGTCCCATTATCTTGCAACTTTTAAGGGTTGGAAACAGCTTGGAGTAAGATCCTTAGATGTGTTGGTCATCACTTGGAACTTTTACGGGTAATAGAGCTTGGAGTTAGATCTGGACCATGGTTGGTCTTCTCTTGGAACTTTTAAGAGTTGTACAGCTTGGAGTTAGATCTGGGCCATTATTGGTCCCCCATATTTGAACTTTTAAGAGTAGTAGACTATACAGGTCGGAGTAGGATGGTAGGATGCTCTTCAGGACTGGCGATTCGGCGCTCCTTCCAACGAGTGTTTCCCATGATTAATTAATTATTTATTAATTAACCATTAGCTATCTATCTTTATTTCTGGATGTGTTTTAGTTTTGTTTCCATTTTTTTCTCCCCTCATATATTCACCTGTATCGCTGTCTCACCTTTCTCATATATCCCTGTTGTTTTGTTGTTGTTGTGGTCTTTTTTTTATGGTGTTTGTTTTGCTGTAATGAGACTTTTGTTCTCGTTTTTGTGTGTTTTTGATCATCGGGTGTTCCTTTGTTTCATGAGGGTGTGTGTTAGTGTGTGTGTGTGTGTGTGTGTGTGTGTTGTGTGCGATGTGTGTGTTTGTGTATGTGTTTGTGTGTGTGTCTGTGTGTGTGTGTTTGTGTGTGTGTGTGTGTGTGTGTGTGTGTGTGTGTGTGTGTGTGGTGTGTGTGTGTGTGAGTGTGTGTGTGGTGTGTGTGTGTGTGTGTGTGTGTGTGTGTGTGTGTGTGTGGTGTGGTGTATGTGTGTGTGTGTGTGTTTGTGTGGTGTAAGTGTGTGTGTGTGTGTGTGGCGCGTAGTGTGTGTGTGTGTGTGTGTGGTGGTGTGTGTGTGTGGTGTGGTGTTGTGTGCGATGTGTGTGTTTGGTGTATGTGTTTTGTGTGTGTGTCTGTTATGTGTGTTTGTGTTGGGTTGGGTGTGTGTGTTTTCGTTTGTGTTTTATATTATATTTTGGTTGATTTGTGTTTTGTGTTTCTCTGTCACTCCCGTTCTTTTCTCCTTCTTGTTTACTTATTCTTTCCATTATTCAGTTTCCTCCTGAATGATGTGTTGTTAATACTGAATTATTTTCTATTATAATATATCTTTCTATATCACTTTTCCATCTTTTGTATACTCGTCTTTATATATATTTATAATCTTTATTTCTTGTAGATGTTCCTTAATTTGTTTTCATTCACGCCCTTCATTAATTTCTTGGTCAACAATCTATTATAGACTCCTTCCTATATTCTTATCATGGATTCCTTGTCATAGTCCCTCCGTAACCCGTGGCTGTGGCAAGCCTTCCTGAGGCTCTGCTGAGCTTCTGCGAACCGAAACTCAGTTTTCATTGCATACAAACCAATGCCGACCTTCGTAAAATTCTACTTATGTGTCATCATATACGCCTTGATGTCAGCTCTCGTAACACCACCACCATCTGCCTCATTACGATGTACCCATATTTTTACCATCCTTTGGTTTTTGCAAAGATCTTGGATGTAGGTTCTGGCGTTGGGATATTTTGTTTTTGTTTTCTATCTCTTGGGACTTTTGGAAGGATTATTCAAGTATTTATTCAGGTGAGTTTTATCAAGGTACGGTACAACGGAACCTATGCTTACCTTCCGATAGAACGACTGCATAAATACATGAATAATCCGTCATAAATCTTGGGACAACATCCCAATGTGTGGCACCATTGATTCACCTCAACCGTCTCTCGCAAGCGACTTGCTACCCTTCGCCCCAGCTTTTCAACTCCCAACACAACCATACCTCACCCATACGTTTGGGTTAAAATTAGATAAATAAACTGCCGGATGGCAAAATTTCTACAACCTGAGGTTGATGTTGGATTTGCTCCAATTCTGTAATGATCACTGTTTTTCCTCACTTCCTCGCCTGTGGCCCTAAATTGCCAGTTGCTCCCGCAGTTTCAGGATAAAATATTATCCTCCAGTAATAAAACAATATGGGGGAGTTGGATCTGGTCATTGATTGTGCATCATATGGAATCTGTCCATATTTGGTCCGTCTTATCTTGCACTTTTAAGGGGTAAACGCTTGGAGTAAGATCACTTAGATGTGGTTGTCAATCAACTGGAACTTTTACGGGTAATAGCTTGGAGTTAAGATCTGGACCAGGTTTTGTCATTCATCTTGGACTGTTTAAGAGTTGTACATCTTGGAGTTACGATCTGGGGCCATTATTGGTCCCGCCATATTTGAACTTTTAAGAGTATAGACTATACAGGTCGGAGTAGTATGGTAGGATGCTCTTCAGGATTGCGATTCGGCGCTCCTTCCCACGAGTGTTTCCCATTATTAATATTATTTATTAATTAACCATAGCTATCCTATCTTTATTTCTGGATTGTGTTTTAGTTTTGTTTTCCATTTTTTCTCCCTCATATTTCACCTGTATCGCTGTCTCCCTTCTCATCATATCCCTGTTTTTGTTTGTTGTTGTGTGTGTCTTTTTTTTATGGTGTTTTGTTTTGGCTGGGGTAAATGAGACTTTTGTTTCTTCGTTTTTAGGTGTGTTTTGAGCATCGGTGTTCCTTTGTTTCATGAGTGGTGTGTGTGTGTGTGTATGTGTGTGTTTTTGTGTGTGTGTGTGTGTGTTTGTGTTTGTGTGTGTGTGTGGTGTGTGTGTGTTGTATGTGTGTGTGTGTGTGTTTGTGTGGTGTGTGTGTGTGTGTGTGTGTGTGTGTTGTTTGTGTGTGTGTGTGTGTGAGTTGTTTGTGTGGTGGTGTGTTGTGTGTGTGTGTGTGTGTTGTGTGTGGGTGGGGTGTGTGGTGTGTGTGTGTGTGTGTGTGTGTGTGTGTGGTGTGTGTGTGTGTGTGTGTTGTGTGTGGTGTGTGTGTGTGTGTGTGTGTTGTGTGTGTGTGTGTGTTGTGTGTGCGATGTGTGTGTTTGTGTATGTGTTTGTGTGTGTGTCTGTGTGTGTGTGTTTGTGTGTGGGTGGGTGTGTGTGTTTTAGTTGTGTTTTATAATTATATTTTGTTGATTTGTGTTTTTGTGTTTCTCTGTCACTCACGGTTCTTTTCCTCCTTCTTGCTTACCTTATTCATTTCCATGTATGCAGTTTCCTCCTGAATGATGTGTATCTTAATACGATTATTTTCTATTATAATATATCTTTCTATATCACGTTTCCATCATTTTGTATACGTCGTCTTTTGTATATATTTATAAATCTTTATTTCTTGTAGATGTTCCTTAAATTTGATTTCATTCCACGCCCTTCATTAATTTCTTGGTCAACACTCTTTATAGACTACCTTCTTCAATTCTTATTCAGGAATTCCTTGTCATAGTCCATCCAGTTAACCCGTGGGCTGTGGCAAGTTTTCCTGAAGGCTCTGCTGAGCTACTGCGAAACCGAAACCGCAGTTTTTAATTGCATACAAAACCAGGCCGACATTCGTAAAAGTCTACTTATTGTGTCACATATACGCCTTGATGTCAGCTCTCGATAACACACACCACCATCTGCCTCATTACGATGTACGCAGATATTTACCAATCCTTGGTTATTTGCCAAAAGATCTTGGGATGTAGGTCTTGGCGTTGGGATATTTTGTGTCTATCTTGGGACTTTTGAAGGGATTATTCAAG
This sequence comes from Chionoecetes opilio, assembly GCA_016584305.1. Taxonomy (NCBI): domain Eukaryota; kingdom Metazoa; phylum Arthropoda; class Malacostraca; order Decapoda; family Majidae; genus Chionoecetes; species Chionoecetes opilio. The sequence goes on along the minus strand of JACEEZ010020383.1, from coordinate 23,649 downwards.
TATTTATTCAGTGGTTTATATCAAGGTACGGTACAACGGAACCTATGCTTACCTTCAGATAAACGACTGCATAAATACATGAATAATCCCGTCTAAATCTTGGGACAAAATCCCAATGTGTGGCACCCTTGTATTCACCTCAACCGTCTCTCGCAAGCGACTTGCTACCCTTCGCCCCAGCTATTTCAACTCCCAACCACAACCATACCTCAACCCAATACGTTTGGGTTAATATTAGATATAATGCCGGATGCAAATTTCTACAACCTTGATGTTGATGTGATTTGCATCCAATTCTGTAATGATCATCGTTTTTTCTCACATTCCCGCACTGGTGGCACTAAAATTATTTGCTCCCGCAGTTTCAGGGATAAGAATTATTATCCTCCAGTATAAAACAATATGTGGGAGTTGGATCTGGTCATTGATAGGTGCATCATATTGGAATCTGGTCCATATTTGGTCCGTCATTATCTTGCAACTTTTAAGGGTAGAGCAGCTTGGAGTAAGATCCTTAGATGTGGTTGGTCAATCATCTTGGAACTTTTACGGGTAATAGAGCTTGGAGTTAGATCTGGACCATGGTTGGTCATTCATCTTGGAACTTTTAAGAGTTGTACAGCTTGGAGTTAGATCTGGGCCATTATTGGTCCCCCATATTTGAACTTTTAAGAGTAGTAGACTATACAGGTCGGAGTAGGATGGTAGGATGCTCTTCAGGATTGGCGATTCGGCGCTCCTTCCAACGAGTGTTTCCCATGATTAATTAATTATTTATTAATTAACCAATAGCTATCTATCTTTATTTCTGGATGTGTTTTAGTTTTGTTTCCATTTTTTTCTCCCCTCATATATTCACCTGTATCGCTGTCTCACCTTTCTCATATATCCCTGTTGTTTTGTTGTTGTTGTGGTCCTTTTTTTTTATGGTGTTTGTTTTGCTGTAATGAGACTTTTGTTCTCGTTTTTGTGTGTTTTTGATCATCGGGTGTTCCTTTGTTTCATGAGGGTGTGTGTTAGTGTGTGTGTGTGTGTGTGTGTGTGTGTGGTGTGTGTGTGTGTTGTGTGTGTGTGTGTGTGTTGTGTGTGTGTGTGTGTGTGTGTGTGTGTGTGTTGTGTGTGTGGTGTGTGTGTGTGTGTGTGTGTGTGTGTGTGTGGTTGTGTGTGTGTGTGGTGTGTGTGTGTGTGTGTGTGTGTGTGTGTTGTGTGTGGTGTGTGTGTGTGTGTGTGTGTTGTGTGTGTATGTGTGTGTTGTGTGTGTTGTGTGTGTGTGTGTGTTGTGTGTGTTGTGTGTGTTGTGTGTGTGTGTTGTGTATGTTGTGTGTGTGTGTGTGTGTGTGTTTGTGTGTGTGTGTGTGTGTGTGTTTTGTGTGTTGTTTTGTTTGNAAAACAAATATGTGGGAGTTGGATGTCTTGATAGGTGCATATGGATCTGGTCCATTGGTCCGATATCTTGCAACTTTAAGTGGTAAGACAGCTTGAGATGATCCTTATTGGTTGCATATTGGAACTTATAAGAGCTTGGAGTAGACTACAGGTTGGTATCATGTTGGACTTTAGAGTTGGCGATTAGGGCCATTAGTGTCCCCATATTGAACTTTAAGAGTAGTAATTACAGCAGTGAGTAGATCTATTCGGATGCTGGGCTCCTTAGTGTGTTTCCCATTTAATTTTTTTATATAATTAACCATAGTATCGTAGTCTTCATTTCTGGATTCGTTAGTTTTGTCCTGTTGTTGTCTCCCTTATATTTCACCTTATGCTGTTACTTTGCTCTATAACCCTGTTGTTTTGTTTGTTGTGGTCTTTTTTTCATCGGTGTTCCTGTTTGTTAATGAATTTTAGTTTCGTTGTTTGTGTGTGTGTTTGTATGTGTGTCTTTGTTTCTAGTGTGTTGTGTGTGTGTGTGTGTTGTGTGTTGTGTGTGTGTGTTGTGTGTGTTGTGTGTGTGTGTGTTTGTGTGTGTGTGTGTGTTGTGTGTGTGTGTGTGGTGTGTGTGTGTGTGTGTGTGGTGTGGTGTGTGTGTGTGTGTGTGTGTGTGTGTGTGGTGTGTGTGTGTGTGTGTGTGTGTGTGTGTGTGTGTGTGTGTGTGTGTGGTTGTGTGTGTGTGTGTGGTGTGTGATGTGTGTGTGTGTGTTTGTGTGTGTAGTGTGTGTGTGTGTGTGTGTGTGTTGTAGTGTGTGTGTGTGTGTGTGTGTGTGTTGTGTGTGTGTGTGATGTGTGTGTGTTGTGTGCGATGTGTGTGTTGTGTGTGTATGTGTGTTGTGTGTGTGTGTGTGTGTGTGTGTGTGTGTGTGTGTGGGTGGGTGTGTGTGTTTTAGTTGTGTTTTATAATTATATTTTGTTGATTTGTGTTTTTGTGTTTCTCTGTCACTCATGGTTCTTTTCCTCCTTCTTGTTTACCTTATTCATTTCCATGTATGCAGTTTCCTCCTGAATGATGTGTATCTTAATACTGATTATTTTCTATTATAATATATCTTTCTATATCACGTTTCCATCTTTTGTATACGTCGTCTTTTATATATATTTATAAATCTTTATTTCTTGTACATGTTCCTTAAATTTGATTTCATTCCACGCCCTTCATTAATTTCTTGGTCAACACTCTTTATAGACTACCTTCTTCAATTCTTATTCAGGAATTCCTTGTCATAGTCCATCCAGATAACCCGTGGGCTGTGGCAAGCCTTCCTGAAGGCTCTGCTGAGCTACTGCGAAACCGAAACCGCAGTTTTCAATTGCATACAAAAACCAGGCCGACATTCGTAAAAGTCTACTTATTGTGTCACATATACGCCTTGATGTCAGCTCTCGATAACACACACCACCATCTGCCTCATTACGATGTACGCAGATATTTACCAATCCTTGGTTAATTGCCAAAAGATCTTGGGATGTAGGTCTTGGCGTTGGGATATTTTGTGTCTATCTTGGGACTTTTGAAGGGATTATTCAAGTATTTATTCAGTGGTTTATATCAAGGTACGGTACAACGGAACCTATGCTTACCTTCAGATAAACGACTGCATAAATACATGAATAATCCCGTCTAAATCTTGGGACAAAATCCCAATGTGTGGCACCCTTGAATTCACCTCAACCGTCTCTCGCAAGCGACTTGCTGCCCTTCGCCCCAGCTATTTCAACTCCCAACCACAACCATACCTCAACCCAATACGTTTGGGTTAAAATTAGATATAATGCCGAATGCAGATTTCTACAACCTTGATGTTGATGTGATTTGCATCCAATTCTGTAATGATCATCGTTTTTCTCACATTCCCGCACTGGTGGCACTAAAAATTGATTTGCTCCCGCAGTTTCAGGGATAAGAATTATTATCCTCCAGTATAAAACAAATATGTGGGAGTTGGATCTGGTCATTGATAGGTGCATCATATTGGAATCTGGTCCATATTTGGTCCGTCATTATCTTGCAACTTTTAAGGGTAGAGCAGCTTGGAGTAAGATCCTTAGATGTGGTTGGTCAATCATCTTGGAACTTTTACGGGTAATAGAGCTGGAGTTAGACGGGACATGGTTGGTCATTCTCTTGGAACTTTAAGAGTTGTACAGCTTGGAGTTAGATCTGGGCCATTTTGGTCCCATATTGAACTTTTAAGAGTAGTAGACTATACAGGTCGGAGTAGATGGTAGGATGCTCTTCAGGATTGCGATGCGGGCTCCTCCAACGAGTGTTTCCATGATTAATTTAATTATTTATTAATTAACCATTAGCTATCTATCTTATTTCTGGATGTGTTTAGTTTTGTTTCCATTTTTTTCTCCCTCATATATTCACCTGTATCGCTGTCTCACCTTTCTCATATATCCTGTTGTTTGTTGTTGTGTGGTTCTTTTTTTATGTGTTTTGTTTGCTGTAATGAGACTTTTTTCTCGTTTTTGTGTTTTTGATCATCGGGTGTTCCTTTGTTTCATGAGGGTTGTGTGTTAGTGTGTGTGTGTGTTGGGGTGTGTTGTGTGTTGTGTTTGTTTGGTGTGTGTGTGTGTGTGTGTGTGTGTGTGTGTGTGTGTGTGTGTGTGTGTGTGTGTGTGGTGTGTGTGTGTGTGTGTGTGTGTGTGTGTGGTGTGTGTGTGGTGTGTGTGTGTGTGTGTGTGTGTGTGTGTGTGTGGTGTGTGTGTGTGTGTGTGTGTGTGTGTGTGTGTGGTGTGGTGTGTATGTGTGTGTGTGTGTGTTGTGTGTGTAAGTTGTGTGTGTGTGTGTGTGGTGTGTTGTTAGTGTGTGTGTGTGTGTGTGTGTGTGTGTGTGTGTGTGTGTGTTGTGTGCGATGTGTTGTGTTTGTGTATGTGTTTGTGTGTGTGTCTGTGTGTGTGTGTTTGTGTGTGGGTGGGTGTGTGTGTTTTAGTTGTGTTTTATAATTATATTTTGTTGATTTGTGTTTTTGTGTTTCTCTGTCACTCACGGTTCTTTTCCTCCTTCTTGCTTACCTTATTCATTTCCATGTATGCAGTTTCCTCCTGAATGATGTGTATCTTAATACAGATTATTTTCTATTATAATATATCTTTCTATATCACGTTTCCATCATTTGTATACGTCGTCTTTTGTATATATTTATAAATCTTTATTTCTTGT
>JACEEZ010020382.1:120000-126451 GCA_016584305.1 Chionoecetes opilio | reverse complement strand
CAGTAGTTTGTCCCTTCCACACGCCCCCTACAGTAGTTTGTCCCTTCCCCAGCCTCCTACAGTAGTTTGTTCCTTCCACACGCCCCTACAGTATTTGTCCCTTCCACACGCCCCTACAGTAGTGTGTCCCTTCCCCACGCCCCCTACAGTAGTTTGTCCCTTCCACACGCCCCCTCACTCCCTCGACCGTAACATTTGATATACTGTGTCTGTTGTCATAGGTAAAGCTTATAGAAATACATGTGTTTATTATATTTTTATTGTGAGAATAGTAACTCGGTATGTACTGTACACCTATATACTACCCGGATATTTAATTCGATCACATTTAGTGAGATACTTAACGCTGCTCCTTTGCTTCCATAATGTGAGGACGCGGTTCTGTACCTGGGGGTGCAAAGCGCAGGTCCCTTTACCGCTCAGTAATAAAGCAATCACGTCCTTAAACAACCGACAAACTACGTGGCAAAAAAAAAAAAAACATTAAAATAAAGGATATCCTACCCACAATCCTCTGCCACGCTGTTAATGAGTTCGAAGCACTAACGAACCCTATCAATACAAGCTTGAAAAAAAATACTACAAAAGTATACCAACACTATTACTAACTCACATTTACTAACATCTAAGACTGAGATAACGTTACAGGTCAAGAAATATTGGTCAAAGGTCAACAGGTAAGGGCGTGGGAAGGAAATAAGGGAAAGGTTTAGTGTTTCGAAGCAATGTTAAGTTCCTTGAGTAATCCGATATACGAGCGACAGTCGAGAGCGAGCCGGTGAGGGGGCAGGACGTGTGTGCACTGTGCAGGCAGCTGGGAGGAGGAAGAGGATTATTTTTGGCCAAACAAAACTTTATTTTGTAGCGTTTCTCCATATTTTTGCAACGTAAGTGAAGTAGAGAGAAAGTGAGGTAGTTCATTTCAGTCAAAGCCGGAAGGATGAGTTCCAAAGTATTTCCTTAATTTTTAATGGTTATGCCATGGCCACCCCACACTAGATCTGTGTCCAAAATTGGCCACCCCCGTCAAAATTTCCTTGCGGCACTACTGTGAGTGGGTGAGGGAGGGAGGGAGTGAGAGCTGACGTGTGATTTGAGGCTTCTTAGTCCTTCCCGCAAAATAATGGCCGTAGCCTCGTTACTTTTCGACCTTATATAATGTCAGATCAGCTGTAGCCAGTGGCGTACCACGTAGCACGTGCCCCCCCATGAGAATCAGGATCCCCCAGTTTCCCCCCCACTGGCCATGGCTGCCGTAATCTGCTTGGACCTGTGACTGACGACATGCCCTAATACCCTTTTATGTGGCATTATAATGCCCCTGAGCTCAGCTTGCCATAGAGCCCCCCCCATACACAGCTGTACACCCCCTGGTGGCCCCCATTGATAGATACCTACCTACGCCACTGCCGTTCAACCAGAGAGCTTTCACCGAGAGGTGTCACTCGGGTGATTTAACGTGGCGCGCCATTTTGATTTCATGGACGGCAGCGTTCCTAGCGGTGGGTGCAGTCCCGGTGCACGCACTGACAGTCGCCCGTGCAGATAGAGGGGGAATCGCTTCTCCTTTTTGTGATGATGGGGTGATAATGGAAGGTGGGAGAGAGGGAAGTAAGGAGATGTGAGAGAAGGAAAGGAGGAATAAGGAGTAAGGAAGAAATTGGAGGGATGAAGAAATTGGAGGGATGAAGAGAGTCAGAAGAGGAACTGACGAGGAAAGAAATAAGGAATCAAAGAAGGGAGGGAATTCCTCCATTCACCCATTACCCATCACCACACACCCATTCACTCACCCATTACCCATCACTCACCACCGTTTCACTCACCCATTACCCATCACCCCATACCCATTCGCTCACCCATTTCCCTTGTCTGGCACATTCACCTTTTTGGCATTAAATCAATCAATCACCCATTTCCCATCATCCCCAACCCATTCACTCACCCATTACCCATCACCCCCCACCCATTCACTCACCCATTACCCATCACCCCCCACCCATTCACTCACCCATTACCCATCACCCAACACCCATTCACTCGCCCATTACCCATCACCCCCCACCTATTCCCTCACCCATCACCCCCACCCATTCACTCACCCATCACCCCACACCCATTACCCATCACCCTCACCCATTCACTCACCCTCACCCATTCACTCACCCATTACCCATCACCCCCAACCCATTCACTCACCCATTACCCATCACCCCCAACCCATTCACTCACCCATTACCCATCACCTCCCACCTATTCCCTCACCCATTACCCATCACCCCCAACCCATTCACTCACCCATTACCCATCACCCCCCCACCCATTCCCCCACTACCCATCACCCCACACCCATATACCCATCACCCCCACCCATTCACTCACCCATTTCCCATCACCACCCACCCATTTTGACTTCAGCCAAAACAAAATGTTTGTGGGGGGGAGAGGGTATTGAGATTGGAGACAATTTATTGGAATGACGGGGCTTCGGTATGAAATACAAAAGGAACGAAAGGTGTAATAACAAAAAAATACATCCATCAATACCACTTCAGTTCATTCTTTTAACGTAATACTACATATATTTGCGTCCTAGGGTATTGAAAAGGCACAACACCGTGCACAATAATGATATAAGGATTTTGACACTTTTGACCCCCCCCCAAATTTAGGGGAAACTCCCAAGTCTGGGAACCCTGTAACCACTTCAGTTCATTCTTTTAACGTAATACTACATATATTTGCGTCTTAGGGTATTGAAAAGGCACAACACCGTGCACAGTAATGATATAAGTATTGTGACACTTTTGACGGATTGCACCATCCGCATAGCGGCGCCACCTGTTCAAAATCCAAAATGGCGCGGCCCGAGTGACACCTCTCTGTGAAGCTCTCTGGTTCAACTATAGTCTGTGATTATGATAGCAACGAACATCCTTACAAATACATGTGGATCCAAACGTCGTTGTAATCCGAGAAGCTTAATGCGCGATGAGGGAGTAAACATGAAGGTTGTAGCTACCGTACCTATATTTGCTACAATGAAGCTGCATCCAATTCTTTTTAAAGTTAAATTCGACTCGAGAAATCCTCTTGCACGATGTCCAAAACATCAGCCACACCGTCATGTAATGGATGCCAGACTGCTCTTTGTATTCATGTGTGGAAAATATTTGGTGAGATTCCTGCTTTTCGCTCTGACGTGGTCTCCCCTCCAGGCTCCCCCCATTCAGGTAATCAGCCCCTCCCTGGCTAAGAATCGTTCATACAACCGTACAAGGCTACTAATCACCATGTGTAGCCAGCGATCGGAGGAAGAAGGCAAACAGTCTTCAGATTCAGAGGTTTCAAATATTTGTTATAGTTTATGATTAATTCATCAAAGAAAACTATACATGAAAAATGTAAACAAGACATTTCTTTCAACGTCAGGGTCAGAGGACGAGAGTACAGTGTGTACGTGAATGTGTGTGCTTATTGCAAGTCTATATGAAACCATAGTTGTTTCGTACACTCAGCTCAGAATTGAACTTGACTGCTAGAGTTACGAAACGACTCCAGATATGTACGAAAATACTCAAAACCGTTTCCAAGTATGACAAGTGGTGGCGTTCTCGTGTGGTTTTCATACATTAGTTACTCAGTCTACCTTTTGGGCTCGCGAACCCACATACTTCGTGAGGGGGTGGGTGAGATCTACCGTAGACTACCGTAGTTCTTTTCCGGGTAAAATTATAAGAGTCCTTTCCCGGGTATTATTCCTGATGAACACCGAATTCACTATGGTGGACGAAACTATTATTATCTGGTGAGTTTTGATGTTTCGAATTAATCTGCTAACCGTTTCTGTCGCAATTTTTTTTTTTTTTTTTTTTTTTTTTTTTTATAAAGTTAGATAAAGGTTAGTTTTGTTTTTGTTTTGTTTTTAGTTAGGTAAAGGTTAAGTTAGGTTAGGTTAAGTTAGGTTCAATTTTTTTGGGTTTTTTTGTCATTTAAAAAAAAAAAAAATATTTGCGACAGAAACGGTTAGCAGATTAATTCAAAACAAATCAAAACTCACCAGAAAAAAATAGTTTCGTCCACCAAAGGAAGTTCGGTGTTCACCTGGAAATTTACCCTTTCCCGCCCTTATTAGTGGTTTTATTATCTCCAGACCTTCACTGATCCCTTTCAGATACCTCTAAAACGTAATTATAAAATGGTGGAGAAATACCCCCTTCAATCCCTCTCCCCCTATATTACCCCCGCCCTGGACCCCCCAAAATAATATTACTAACCTAACCTTACCAATAACCTCCTAGCGAGACCTAAGGGCGAGAAAGAACTAAAATTTTACCACGTTAGGTTAGGTTATATAAGGTTAGGTTAGTACTTTTTTTTCTTTTTTTTATCTCTCCCCCACTTTATAATTACGTTAGAGGTATTTGAAAGGATCTGTGAAGGTCTGGAGGAAAAAACCCTCACTAATAAGGGCGGGAAAGGACTCTAGAATTTTACCCTTTTCCGCCCTTATTATTCGTATTTTTGGTAATTCTGAAGAAGAATGCCTCCACTTCTATCTTCTTTTCATTCCTGTAACCAGCAGGCTCAGGGAAGTGGTGGTAAAAAGAGTTTTAAGGGGTGTAGGTCCATCTCGGACCATTATTAGTTACCAACTCGACCCATTTGTCATACCAAGGGTCGGCAAGAATCCTTTGTTGTGTCAATATATTGCAATATTTTTAGGGCAATCATTTATTGTTGGCTGCTCGGTGAGATGCAATTATTAATTTCTTGTCCAGAGCATATTATTGACCAATCACAAGAATATTGTTTTTATATTTTTATTAGCTGTCAATTTTTCTTTCCATGACAGGTGATTAGTTTATGAGTGTACAGTAAACACTATAAATCGGACCAATTCGAGAGAACTGTAACCCAAAATGCCAGGGGTCGCTGGCAGTTTTAACTCACTTTTTTGACAATAAGTTGGTCTACTGGAAAACAAAATATGGGCTTATTCCACTGCACTTAAAACACAAAAGTATAATATTAAGAACGATTTTCTTCTATATGTATATTGTATAGAAGCCTGATTCTGTAAAACATTGTATATAACCAAATAACCAAGGAGGTTATAGTTGAGGAGGCGAGGTAAATGCTACTCTATGATAATATATAATCAATAACGAATGTTTAGAAGTTATCTATACCTAGGCAGTCATATTTTCCTGTTATTATTGTGTATCAATCAGATAGAAAGCCTGGAAGTGCAATGAGTCGACGCGTGAAGTAGCAATGTTTTGATTCAATCTCCCCGCCACAATCTCCCTGCCCACCACTCCCCGCCGCGGCACGTCGCCTCCACAATTATAACCTACATTGTCGCAGCAACAAGCCGATTTCGGCATTCTTTATTCTTCGTTTTTCCAAGGCATTGCTTATTGTATTTTGACAAGCGTTTGCCAGACGCAGCAGTACTGTCTTAGAAAACAGTGTGAACATCGCCCAAATTTTACATGCCACAATATACATGTAAAAAATATATTAAGCTTTGCTACTCGAGGCGAGTAATTTACATTAAATTGCTATTATAGAACGTTCCATCGTAATGCATGTCATCCATATAATTAGTAGAACAACAGAAGAACTATATTTTTTGGTATTCAGATGCGGTGCATCAATGTTTATTGCGAAATGAATTTATGAAAAATATTAGTCGCGGAGCCAAAACACAGTAGACCAACCTTTGGGTTAAAACTGCCAGCGACCACTGGCATTTCTCGAGTTTCAGATCATTGGAATTGGGGAGGACCCCAGTTCGGACTATCCACAAGTTTGGATTAACCGAGGGTTGAAAAACTTGTGTATGCCCCTGGTCCCATAGCACACCCAAACTTACTAAACACGGTACAGTATATAAAAGTAAAGCTGGGGGCATACACTTTGCTGTGCGTGGCCTCGGTGCTCATCTCCGTCGCATTAGCCTTTGAGCCTGTGGTGGGTAGGAACCCGCTACCCCGAGAGACAGGGCTAGTGTGACATCCAGGTTACCACAGTTACCCTCTCCAGGTTTCCCCAGGTACCCATTTATCGACGAATCCCGAAAGGAAAGAAGAACAGCTGGATGGGCTGGCTGCCGACTGTCTTGGCCCACAGATTTGTAGCTAGACGCGCTAGCCACTACACCACAGAGGCGACAGTATGATGTTATTAAATAATGGATATTGGTTAACTATATAGTCTGTATTATACTGTACTTACTACAGTACAGAAGAAACTCGACATAATGGAATAATTCAGCCAAAGCCGATTCCGGTCAAAAAAAAATTCCGCTAAATCAAATTTCCGTTATCCACTTCTGATACAGCTTGATAAAAATGTTTCTGTAAAATTGAGAGCGTTTCTGGTAAATCCTGTTTATGCAATGGTCTATATGAACATAAACATAAGAACATAAGAAAATAAGGAA
>JACEEZ010020382.1:75000-112500 GCA_016584305.1 Chionoecetes opilio | reverse complement strand
TTTGATAGTGTCCATGGGCATGGTATGACATGTTGTTTAAGTTTTTGGAGGTTTGTCAAATTTTTAAGAAATATTTTTTTTTTTTTATATATATGACCAATTTACCCCAGAGTTAGGTCCGATTTACCCCATTTAGTGTAACAATGCGGTCCGCACTTCGCAGTGTATTGCTAACAGAGCTATAATGAAAATTTGTTCAAACTTTAATGACATATAGGTAGTGACCCTCCTATGATTGTATTAACTTTTTGTTTGTTTATTTCAATAGATATGGAAACTAGATCAAAGTTTGTCAAAACCAGGACCAAATTACCCCGGTCGGCACTACTCTATATTATACAATATACTATATGGTGTTTTTTTACGAGGTGAAAAATCCTGACCTCTTGCTGCTTACTGACTGATATTTGATGCCAGGAGAAGAGAATACTACGGTTCTTCTTAATTTCAGCTGTATTTTATCATAGTTAACCATATTTTCAGGTAAACTTTGGCATAATTTTAAGCATGAGACCTTAAGATAGAATGGAATATTAGCCTTGATAAAAAAAATATGCTAGTCCGTGCTATATCCGCACCTCCTGTCATCCGCGTTGTCAATGTGTGGGATTATTTTGGTCCTCACCTGAATGCCATCACCGTAACTACACGTAACCCCATCATATCATGTCTGTCCCTGGGTCCGTCCCCTCCTCCTCCTCTTCCTCCTCCTCCTCTTCCTCCTCCCATGGTGGTAATATCCGTTGTTGGGTTGCCTTTAAACCGCTCCCTCTCTAATTAATCTGAAACCTCCTCTTCCTCCTTTCCCTCTTATTCCTCCCCCTCTTCCTCTTCATCATCATCATTATCTTATCACTTAGCTCTCTGTCCAGCTAAGGGTTCGCCATTTCTGTGCTAATTTCAACCAAACCACCACGCCTCCTTTAGTGGGTGGTCCTTACTTCCTTCACTTCTTCAACCATGATATTTCACAATAATGCTGAGGCGAGGAGGGAAGGCAGCCAGGAATAGCTTACATCGAGGCACATCCATAATGATTATAATAACAATAATAATAATAACAGTAACAAAGATATCAATAATAATAATGATGATAACGATAATTATAATGATGATAATAATGATAATGATAATAATAACAACAACAATTATAGTAATAATAACAACAAAAAATAATATTGCATCAAAGTCTGCAGAGTAAGTGAAACGCGGCCTGGCGTCACCGCAGAGTTTTTCAGCCCAGCCACACTTTCTTCTCTGTACCGACTTTCTTCGCTCACCCTCGCGCGCGCTCTTCATGTTAAAGCGAAGGCCGAGCTTCAAGTTAATACTTGACAGTTCTTCCTTGTTCTCTGTTGGTTCACGCCCCCCTAGGTAATTACCCACGCCCCCAGGTTAAGAACCGCTGATATAGATAAATCTATAGGTAGAAATTAAGGTATCTCACATTTGCATCTTCAGCACTTTTAAAAGAACCAAAATATCTCATGTAAACAACACTGTTGGGCGAGTATCTTGATGACAGCAATAGATGAGGCATTCTTCTATTGTGGGATGCCTCATTTGGTGAAGGATAGCATTGTTTAACTGATTTAGACGATATTTCTATTTACCTGATATATTTGGTCTCTCACGCCACCGCGCATGCACAGTAGGGGCCTGGCAACCTTTTATCATGGCAACCCCTGTATCGTCACACAGCCCGTCAAGCTACTTCTCTCTCTCTCTCTCTCTCTCTCTGCCTTCAGTCTTAACACCTGTATAGCGAGCGCATCCCCTTGTACATGGCAGGAAGACCTTTGACAGAGTTGTCCCCGAGATATCCTGCCCTTCTATCCATACACACACACACACGCACACACACATCAATTCAAGGTAAAGATATGCAAGGTGCATGTAAGATTGATGCAAGGTATATAAGCGTAGCATATCTTTACCTTAATTGTATCAAGTTAACCTCTATGCACATTGCACATCACATCATCTCCTGGCTACGAATGCACTGGTGACTTGCCTATAGGTTTTAATTACCATATCTCTTTACGCCTTCCTTATAAATTTTCATGAAATAAAATTACAATGACAAGGAAATAAAATGACAAATGTGGGTATATAGGACTGTGCATTGGTAGCCAGGCGGAGGTGACCTGCTGCTGTGTGTCATTCATTCACCCATGGTCTTGTCCACGCGAGCTGGCTCGCGATCGCCAGTTTCACCCTCTCAGTGCGAGCTTGGAGCTCATTATTACCGATCTTTGGGCAATGCTGGGACCTCACACACCACACACCCCCATCCCCTTGCTCAAGGGGGACAGAAACCGCCCGAATTTGTCAAGTGAAAAATCCCCGGGAGCGCGAGGATTCGAACCGCCTACCCACAGAGTGAGAGACCAGAACGTTATCAACCTGACCATCGTGTGTGTAATGAGTGAGTGTGTGTGTGTGTGTGTGCATCGAGAGGCAGGATACCTTTGATACCTTTAAATGGCCTCCATTACGTGATACACGGCCTTTTAAAGGCCGTGTCACACGAGCGATATTTTCCGGCATCTTTTGGTATTTTGCTACCAAAAGATGCCCGTACTGGTCAACAACTCAAAACTTAACTATATATCTAAATAATATGTTTAAAAAAATCTAAATAACACGCATGTACCATATCATACACGTGTCTTGTATATATAGAGAGTAAAAACCTATTTATTTCTCCTAGGTACCTTACTCTACCAAAAACTTTATTTTCCTCCTCTCATCTTAATTTTTCTCCTCTCATATACACCATATTACCATTACTTTACAAAATTATACAGCTATATTCCCTACAGCACTTATTTTCCTTAAACATATCACATAGAGATGCTACAGCATCTCTTGAGCACCCACGATTGGTCATTTCTCTTTATTTTACTGAGATGTGTAGTTCGTACAAGTCTTGCGTGGCGTCGGCTGCTCCGAGATGTAAACAAGGGTGCCATCATCAGCAGCTGTACTGCTGATGGTGACAAAAGAACGAACATACGAGACGCCGCGTTTGCTCCCAAAAGATGCCGGAAAAAGTGTCCGTGTGGCATGGCCTTTACCTTTGGATAGGACAAGCCCGGTAATATAAGTCAAATCTGCAGTGGCAGCCGCATACTGCACTTATCTCCCCCCTTCCTTCCCCTCCCTCCCCCTTGCACTTGCAGTGTGATGACAAGCCGCTTGCGGGTGAGGCTGCAGGTGTGACCGCTGCCATGGGTGCCTCGTATGCCCAGTACAGGCAGAGATGGCAGGTGCTGTTCCCCACGCCCTACAGCTTCATCATATTCATCGTGTACATGGCGCTGTTCATCAACCAAGGTGGGTGGAGGGCGGGCCAGAGATGGGTGGTGAGTACCCAGGGGAGGCCATGGCCCACCCCCAAAATGGTATTATTCTAGTGTTTGCCCATTCTCCCCCTCTCCCACAAAACAAGCTTGGGGACCTGGGGGAATGCGGGGTATTTGGCTGGGGTACAAAATATGCGTCGCAACCACATAGTCCACATAGTTTTTGAGTTAGGGGTGTTGAAAAAATTCCCTAGATCTAGGGGAAATGTTGGATTTCTTCTGAGTGTGAACCTGACGATCCTCACAGAATGATGACCGGAGTGTCGAGAACCTCCCCTCCTCATGCTAGAAGGTTAGGTTAGGTTAGATTTGGTTAGGTTAGGTTATCGGTGGGTCAAGCCCCCCGCTAGGTTAGGTTAGTTTTGGTTTGGCAAATTTCTCTAGATATAAGGAAATAACCCTAGATCTAGGGAATTTTAACCCCCCTACACAACTCTTTAATTACGTGTTTCCGACACATAATTTGTTCCCCACCCGAAAACCCTGCATTCCCACAGGTCCCCAAACTTGTTTGGGGGAAGTGGGAGAGTATGGGCAAACACTAGAAATTTACCCCCAAAATTTACCTTCTTTTAAGAAATCAGAATACACAAACAGTTGGTTGAAAAATAACATCATACATGTGCCATACCCTATAGCTGCCTCAGCCTCCATAGCAATGAGTGATTGATAGGTGGCTCTGCCCAGGTATCTGATCTAACCATTCTGCTGTAACATCCCTTTCCTCTCCCCATCCCTCACCGTTTCACTATTTTTATATAACCCCCTCCCCTTTTTATGTTTTGCCATAGTGCCATATGACCTCTGAAGCTCTGATGTCTGGCACATTCCCCTTTTTTGGCATTAAATCAATCAATCTGTCCAGGTATCATGGTCACAGCCTCCCAGCAAGCCGACAACAGCTACCGGTACAACACTGTGACGGTAGTGCTGCTCACAGAGGTCACTAAGCTGGTCAGCCTCTGTCATCATCTACCTGAAGGAGTGAGTACACGGGTCACGTACACGATGACGCATAGTGTTACCTGTAACCCCTTGAGGCCCAGAACGTAATTTCCATTGTAATTTGGGCACCATTAGACGGTTTTTAGTGAATATAAGCAATATTTTATAGATATGACCTGTTTAATATCCTTGTTGACTAACTTATTTGGTATATTAAGTGACTTCCTAAATTTTATGGCTGGACAACATACAATTTTTTATAGCAAAGGAAAGATCTGGGCGTGAAGGGGTTAATAACAAGACAGAAAAGGGTAACATAGAATCAGCAACAATAGAAGGGATCTGAAATATACTAAGAAATAGGAATGGGAGGAGAAAATTTAATGAATGATATGAGGAGGAGGAGGATATGGTATTTTGTGAGATGAAACTGTAAAAACAACAGCAAATATATATTAGAGTGGAGAAAGCCTGGTAGCGATAATGAGGAGGAAGATAGATATTGTCCACAGTTTTTATTTGGTGGCTTTATAAAGGGCATTGCACTCATGTCTTGTACTGTAATATTCCTACTGTAAAATCATTATTATATTTTCATGCTGTAAATTTGATTCTTGCCACCTACCCATTCCATTCCCACCCACCTTCCCTTCCATTAAATTCTTCCCACCTAGCTACTGTTGCTAGTGAGCTGATCTTAATGATGAAGGTGCTGTATTTTGGGCTTTGCATGAATGTCTGGAAGCTGTGCGAGCGATGTGGTAAACACCTTATTCAGTCTTTCAATACAGTAAAATTTAGTAACCACTATTTTTCCTTTTCAGTAACAGCTTGTGTAAACTTCTGGGTGACATAAGGTGCCATGTATACAGTGAGTAATCATTTCCTTCAGTTTTATGATTGCTGCATGAAAACAATGTATTATATTTGTATTTACAATAAGACTAATTTTATATACACTTATTGAAGCTAGAGGAAAGACAGTCAAAGACAATCTTCACTGTATTTGGTATATGGATGCATGTTGCTGTGTGTGTGTGTGCCATCTGTGTAGAGTATTTGGGATTTCATTCTTTTTTGCTGCCATGGGTGTGCCTGGAAATGGGAGACAGGGACACTTTTCTTCTTTCTGTTTAACGTCAGTTTTTCCCATAATTTTTACGAGGTTAGATGGCCGATGCTACGCTTCCAACTACTGACTCACATAAGTTTTTCCTGTCATTTCGTGCTATGGGTGAGAGCTCCAACACTCACCACTGTTCAGCGTACAAGGGGTAAAGATAATTCACAGGGCAGCTATGATGCTTTTGACTCACTCCCCTGTATGGGGAGTGAGTCACCCTTGGACGTGCGGAGTCCTTAAGGGGACGTGCGGAGTCCCCTTAACACCTGGCCGGGCTGCATATTCCCCAACTCTATGCCACTATGTGATTTCCGAGTGAAGACGCTTGGCTGTAGCTCCGAAACTAACCAGAACATTTTCTCGTAAATACCCTTATCGTGATTCCCACACTAAGTTACTGTAACAAGACCAGGAAACCTAACCGTAACCTAGCGTAACCTAGCGTAACCTAGGCCTGACTTGTTCAAGAGTAAACGCAACAAACTGTTCCAGAAAACGGGAATATTGATTGATTGATATTTTATTGGCCTTAATGTTTTACAAGTTATCATACATGTAGAGAAAATGTCAAAGCCTTTGTCCATTGAGTCGTAACTCTTTTATGGACTTTATTCTAAAATAAGAGGTAAGCAGATGTAGCGTGTATGATGGCCTAATGCTAAACATGTATATGCCGGGGAATATGCACCGGGGCTACATGTACCTACCCTGCAGAGTACTAAAGTGTGTGCTCCCCCTCCCACAGTCCTGGGGTGTACATGGTGCCCTTCCCCTTGACTCAGTCCCCTTTATATACACCTGCGAAGACCCCTTAACACCTGGCAGGGTTACATGTACCTACCCTGCAGAGTACTAAAGTGTGTGCTCTCCTCCTACAGTCCTGGGGTTGTACATGGTGCCCGCCCTGCTGTACTGCCTCTACAACAACCTTGCCTTTGTGAACCTTGCTGCATTTGACCCCACCACCTACTTCATGTTGCTCCAGCTCAGGGTTGTTGTCACGGGCATAGTCTTCCAGGTATTGTAGAGGCTACGGAAGGGTGTGCTTTGTGTTACATACAGTACTAATCCCTTGATGGTAGTAGTAGTAGTAGTAGTAGTACCTAGTGGTAGTAGAAGTAAAAGTAAAGTAATGGTAGTAGTAACATCAGCAGCAGAAGCTCTAGACATGAATGCATTACAGGCACCTTCATTGTTTTCTTTTTTTTTTACATTGGCATACAGTAAAAAAAAAAATACCCAGAATATACAAACAGGAGTAAACGAACTTAAGCAGCAAACCAAGTAAAAGATAATAATTTTTACTCTTTTCTGGTTTTTTAAAATGAATTTAGTGTTTTATTTATGTGAATGGGGAAAATCTGTTAATTTTTAGTGGTTTCTTCCTCTTCCTTATTTTCCTGTTCCTCTTTTATTCCTCTTCCTATTTTATACTTCCTATATTGTTTACTCTTTTATTCCTATTTTTTATTCCATCTTCCTATTTTATTCTTTTATTCCTGTGTATGAATCTTTGTTGTGCTTTCCCTCAGCTTGTCTTCAAGAAGCAGCTCAGCAGAAG
The DNA here is from genome assembly GCA_016584305.1 of Chionoecetes opilio. Lineage (NCBI taxonomy): Eukaryota > Metazoa > Arthropoda > Malacostraca > Decapoda > Majidae > Chionoecetes > Chionoecetes opilio. Next base: position 105,503 of record JACEEZ010020382.1, on the reverse strand, counting down.
GCAGTGGGTGTCACTCATTATCCTGACGGTGGGCTGCGTCATCAAGCAGCTCAGCACCACCAGGAGGAAACTGGGTGTGGGTGACAAGCCCGAGACAGGGACAGAGGCTGGTGTGCTGAGTAACCTGTCATCTGTATACACTCTCCTTATCTTAGTCCAGGTGTGTGTGTGTTCAGGAGTCATCATCATCATCTTTCTGTTTAACATCAGATTTTCCCAGTGTCTTATGAGGTTAGACAGTCAATCTTTTTTTTTTCTACCTCTATTTACTTACTTTCTTTTTTACTTCTCTATTTCACTTCTTCTTTCTTTCTCCCTGCCTCCAGATTATCATTTCTCTTCTTTCTACCTTTTTTAACTTTTCTTTCTCCCTTCTACAGATTATAATTTTACTTCTTTCTTTTTCCCCCCTTTCAGATTATGTTTTTTCTTCTTTCTACCTCTTTTTACTTCTTTCTTTCTCCTCCCTACAGATTATATTTTTACTTCTTTCTTTCTCCTCCCTACAGATTATATTTTTACTTCTTTCTTTATTCCCCCTCCAGATTATATAGTTCCCTTCTTTCTACCTCTTAACTTCTTTTCCCCCTGCAGATCTTTTGTTGACCTCTTTTAACTCCTTTCTTTCCCCCTCCAGATCTTTTGTTGGCCTCTTATAACTCCTTTCTTTTCCCCCCTCCAGATCTTTTGTTGACCTCTTTAAACTCCTTTCTTTCCCCCTCCAGATCTTTTGTTGACCTCTTTTAACTCCTTTCTTTTTCCCCCTGCAGATCTTTTGTTGACCTCTTTTAACTCCTTTCTTTTCCCCCCTCCAGATCTTTTGTTCGTGCCTTGCGGGGGTGTACAATGAGAAACTCCTGAAGGACACGGGAGTGGAGGTTCCCATCATGGTGCAGAATATCTTCATGTACATTGACTCCATCCTCTGCGGAGTCGCCGTGTTGGCCTTCAGGGGGGAGATGCAGTCAGCTTTCACCCGATTTGCTTTGTCGCTGGTGAGTTGTCTTGTCAGGTCATGCTTTATAAGGTCAACATGAGTCTCTGCTGGTCATACGGTGTTCGTCAAAATAATGTGAACTCTTACCCTAACCTCCGTCTGTCCTAATAATGTGAACTCTTACCCTAACCTCCGTCTGTCCTAATAATGTGAACTCTTACCCTAACCTCCGTCTGTCCTAATAATGTGAACTCTTACCCTAACTTCTGTCTGTCCTAATAATGTGAACTCTTACCCTAACCTCCGTCTGTCCTAATAATGTGAACTCTTACCCTAACCTCCGTCTGTCCTAATAATGTGAACTCTTACCCTAACCTCCGTCTGTCCTAATAATGTGAACTCTTACCCTAACCTCCGTCTGTCCTAATAATGTGAACTCTTACCCTAACCTCCGTCTGTCCTAATATGTGAGTCTCCAACTTTTATTAACTAGGGTAGAACAATAAGTAACTGATTCAAGCTGGAAAAGCGTATATTTAAAAAAGAAATAGGGAAAACTGGTTCACAAATAGGGTGGTAAATGATTGGAATGGACTCAGTAGACAGATAGTTAGTGCGGAGTCAATAGGGAGCTTTAAAGGGAGGCTAGATAAATTCATGGATGGGGATGAAAGGTGGATGTAGGTAGTGTTAAGTAACAGGAACTACCACGTGTAGGTCTCGCGGCCTCTTGTAGCTTCCTTGTTTTCTTATGTTCTTATGTCTGGTCAGCAGGTGTGGAAGCGCAGTGTGGTGATGGTGATCATTAATAACGCTGCCGTGGGTATTGTGACGAGCCTCTTCCTCAAGAACCTCAACTCCATCCTCAAGACATTTGCCTCCGCCCTTGAGTTGGTCTTCATTGCCATTCTTTCATGGGTTAGTGTTGCTCTCTCATTGTCTTTTCTTTTTCCCCCCTTCATATTATATTTTTTCTTCTCTTTACTTCTTTTAACTTCATTCTTTCTCCTCCCTCCAGATATTATTTGTCTTCTTTCTACCTCTTCTTACTTCTTTCTTTTTTCCCCAACAGATCATATTTTCTATTCCAATTGACTTGTGGACTGCGACGGCCATTGCCCTGGTGACGTATGCAACCTTCATGTACGCTCAGAGCCCCGTGGTAAACAGAGGGCGGCTTGACGAGGTGGAGCAAGGCAGGCCGTCAGATGTGGAGCTGGGAGAACCATTGACAAAGCAGCAGCTGTCGGAAAGCTAAGACGCCTACTAAATGTGTGTATAGTCTGGGGTTTTTTAACGAGGTGAAAAATCCTGACCCCTTGCTGCTAACTGACTGATGTTTGATGCCAGGAGAAAGGAATACAGTACTACAGTTCTTCTAAATTGCAGTAGTATTTTGTCTTAGTTAACCATATTATCAGGTAAACATAGGCATAATTAAGCATGAGACCTTAAGATAGAATGGAATTTTTGCCTCGTTAAAAAAAAAAAAAAAAAAACACTATATTTGAGTGATATTTGGGTAATGAGTGATGTTTGCCAAATCTGTAATTTAGAAACACACTACACTTACGCACCAGTTTCCAATAGATTTGTTCTTTTCAGGAAACAAAACATCCATAAGTGAGATGGCTTTGTTCCTCCTTTCAGATGCCAAATACAGTATCAGATTATTTTTTATATGTGGGATCTTTGTTCTTCCACAAGTGAGGCCTTTTCGTTGGTGTGCACAGTGGCGGATTTAGGGGGGGCGAGTAGCCTAGGCCCCGCACCCCAGATGGAAAAAATATGTTTTCAATGAAAATCTGAATGCTGGACCTTTCTTATTTGCTGGAACACTGTTACATCGCATGTACCATAATATGCCACTAGTTAGTACCAAGATAATGTAAAATATGGGTGGAAAAAGTTTCAATTATACTAATATAAATCTGAACCACATATGGTAAAATGCGAGTCCTTTCCCGCCCTTATTAGTGGTTTTATTTTCTCCAGACCTTCACAAATCCCTTCAGATACCTCTAAAACGAAATAATAAAGTAGGGGAGAGATTAGAAAAGAAAATATTAATTACTAACCTAACCTCAATATAACCTAACCTAACCTGTTAAATTGTAGTCCTTTCCTGCCCTTAGATCTCGTTAGGAGGTTATTGGTTAGGTTGTAGTGAAGTTAGGTTAGTCATTTTATTTTGGGGGGTCTAGGGCGGTGGTAATGTAGGGGAGAGGGGGCGTTGAAGGGGGCATCTCTCCCCCACTTTATAATTACGTTTTAGAGATATCTGAAGGGATCTGTGAAGGTCTGGAGAGAGAAAAACACTAATAAGGGCGGGAAAGGACTCTAGAATTTTACCCCACATTTCATTCAGGGCCCCGCACTCCCACCGGCCTAGGGCCTCGCACACCATAAATCCGCCCCTGGGTGTGCACGCAGGTATTCTAGTCACTTAATTACAGGTGCACTTCTTCCTGCCCTGGAGAACAATGAGGTGCCGCCCTTCTATGTATTCAGTTGCCAGTTTTTGAGGCTGTAATGCTTCGGTGCTTTAAATCCCCTTGATAAGATAGTCAGCCTGTCATGGGATCATTTAGTTGGCTTATTGCCACGCCCAGGTTGTGAGTGCCTAGTGAGTGTTGTTTTGACTGTCGGTGTCGTGCTGTTTTTGTACACGGACAGATTGCCGTAAGGATGTGAAATGAATGATGACGGTGATTTACGCAATTAAGGAAAATAAGTTGGATTTATTAGCAAGAAACGTATTTATTTATTGCACAATATATATTCAGTAAGTGATGAAACAAGAAATTCATCACTAGACTGATTTTATTCATTACATCAATTAATTCCCTTTTTAATATATTTCACACAACTACATTTTCAATACTGGAATTTCATCAACATACTCGTAAGGCTTGGTCGCTGTAGGAATGTTAACACATTCTTCATTTACGGCTTCACATGCGGTGCTCTCTCCTGCATTTGGCGAGTGACTAAAGGTAAACATGGGGACAGCTATGCTGTGCGTGGTTATACGTGGCATAACCAGTGTTTTTGTAAATAAACAGTAGTTCCTCATATCATAAAACCAATGATATTTTAGAGTTGTTTATACAAGTTCTTGCCGTTCCACCATGTTCTGGAAGACCTGAGAATGGTACGTACTATTTACATCCAGGTATCATAACCATGTTTGTACGTTTCTTGTTGAGTTCCATGCCAGTTAATAATGATAAAATTCTACTTAGTATTAGTGTAACAATTTATCACTACTTATATAGTGTCACAATCCTTGACTTAAATGTTAATTTTTTTTTATTTAAATTTGTTAGTTTACTTTAATTTTATAGTGTAAAGCATGGCTGTGATGGACCTTTGTATAAGCCTTTGACAGTAGGCTACCTGTGTCTACATCAAAACTGCAAATACAGTATATCGACAAACTATGTATTATGTCATCCTTAAGGTATGAACATATTTACTTCCTTCATATATCACATGATAGGATTTACAGTGTACACAAAGTCCCCATCTTCCTCCATCCTATAGTTTCCAAGCCCCTTTCACCCATGTATCCCAAGTTTCCAATCTTCACCCATGTATCCCAAGTTTCCAATCTTCACCCATGTATCCCAAGTTTCCAATCTTCACCCATGTATCCCAAGTTTCCAATCTTCACCCATGTATCCCAAGTTTCCAATCTTCACCCATGTATCCCAAGTTTCCAATCTTCACCCATGTATCCCAAGTTTCCAATCTTCACCCATGTATCCCAAGTTTCCAATCTTCACCCATGTATCCCAAGTTTCCAATCTTCACCCATGTATCCCAAGTTTCCAATCTTCACCCATGTATCCCAAGTTTCCAATCTTCACCCATGTATCCCAAGTTTCCAATCTTCACCTATGCATTCCTGCTTCATACTGTATATTCAAGGAAATCATCAGCTGTGAAGAGCAATGTATGACAACACAGTAGCCGCCGTAATCTTAAACAAACCAAAAACTCATAATTTGGATCTGAATTACAGAAAACTATACTGTATTCAGTTTGGCAAGGCCACTCACAATAGCTTAGTCCTGGCGACTCCACTTCCCCCGGCGGGCTGGCTAGCTGAGATACTTGATATCGGCGAGCATTTTATGTTGACTACTTACCCGTTCAGAGGTACAGTAAAACCTCTCATATTCGGACTAAGGAGTGGTCCGAGTAATGCAAGGATCCGAATTATGGGGGGGATATGCAAAAAAAAAAAAAAAAAAAAAATTAGGTGTATAGCTGACTATATAGCTAGCTATAGCTAACTATATAGCTAGGATATTTCGACCCCTAAAAAAAAAAAATAATAATAATAATAATAATAATAATTCTAGGTGTATATAGCTAGGAAATTTTGACCCCTAAAAAAAAAAAAAAAAAAAAAGGAGGTCCGAATAAGAGAGGTTTTACTGTATACCCAGACCGCCGGGGAAAATGGAGTCGGCGGGACAAAGCCACCGTGAGTGTCCTTGCCAAAATTAATACAGTATAATCTTAAACGAAAGTAGTTTTTATACGTAATGTGATGAAAATATGGAAAACCTAGAACCCTTTGTACTGCTATACCCAGGACATAAGTTTGTGTGCATGACCTTAGGTACTTTGCATCAAAATTACCTTGAAAACAATAATAGAAACATTTTACAATATCCTCCAAAAGTAAAAATTTATGAAATAATGAATAATAATAATACTAATAAAAATAATGAAATATTATATAAAATGTGAAAAATATGAGGAAAAAAAAAATGTTGCAGTCACAATAAAATATAAATAAAGAATAGAAAGCATAAGGAGCTGCCATAATCCTGATATAAAGTCTGTAGGTCCATAATGGGGAGGTGGTAGCAGAGTGGTTAGCGTCTCCGAGTGGCGTTCTCGGCGACCCAAGTTCGATCCCCGATGAGAACCAAAATCCACTTTAAATTTTTCTGCACCGTCGAGTGGCCTAAGAACACCCACATGCTGCCCATTAACTCTTAACTTCGATTGCGAGTGCATCGGACGACACACACAAAAATAATAATGACATCAACCTAGCTGCCTGGCAAGTGTGTCATCGGTGGGGCGTTATTTCCTGTGAACGACTCAAAACAATCAGAACGGTGAGGGAGAACAAGAATTCCGTTACAATGCACTGAGGTTAGGAGGTGCAGTGACCACTTAGGGCGAGGAAGCAAGTGTTGGTGAAGGCTCAGAAGATTTAGATGAAGTATGTGATGCAAGTGTTGGTGAAGGCTCAGAAGATTTAGAGGAAGTATGTGATGCAAGTGTTGGTGAAGGCTCAGAAGATTTAGAGGAAGTATGTGATGCAAGTGTTGGTGAAGGCTCAGAAGATTTAGAGGAAGTATGTGATGCAAGTGCCAGTTAAATGTGCCACTCAACTCCTGCCTAATTTGTCTTGCTAAGTTAGATCTAGGTGGGGTAAATAGGGATGGTTTGGATTTAGTCTCGGCTCCGGGCGGCTACAATAACACGATGGGTTACAATGGTATGAGATGCGGTGAACAGAATTTTTTGCTCAACAATATGAATCTGTGTTTATAAGCAAGGGTGAGAGACACAGAACCACATGGGAATCACGCTTTGGCTAACTGACTAGTGTTTCTATGAACGTCACCGGGATGCCTGGAAACAACCTCAATGCTGACGGAGACAAACTGTACAGCAAGACACTTGGGGAAGGGAGAGGTATTGACGACACCAAAAAGTAAAAGTACCTAATGAACCGGGTGCATCTGATATCACAAATTGCCCCGAGTTTCAAGCTTCACTTTGCTTAGCCTAAGAGTGAATGCAACCAGGCATTTCATAAAGTCGTACATCAGATTGTGCATATCATATTTCACCCATGCAATGCGGTATTGCAAATTATATACATCCAGCTTAACAGAACAACACGAGCAAAATATATAACATCACAACTCTTATCTAACTATTATGTACTTCATTCTTACATCACTTATGAATGTCTTTGTCAAGTGGAGGGTCTAGTTTTGTGTGGAAGCCCTTAAAATAGTTATCAATAAAACTAAACTTATTGACTACATTCTAACAAATCTAGTTCCTCTATGAATTCTTCTGTAAGTAATAGTTGCCTATCAGGAGAGCAGTGAAGTTTTGGGAAAGAGGAAACCATCAGAGTATACTGTAAATGTCAAAAGAGTATCATGAAATGCCTGAGCTGAGCTAACAGTGAGAAGCAGAGTTTGTGCAGAGAAAGGCATCGCTAAACACTATGTGGACACTCACTTGGAAAGTTTATAGAGGGATTGAAGTTTCAGAAAAAAAGTTAAAACATTCTGCATCTCCACATACCCTGTATACACATTAGAATTCTTAACAATGCACAGTTCATTGTGTCATTTAATTCAATGCATAAATTCCTAGTATGCATATGAATCTGTATCAAGTAGAATATGTACTTACCTATGAGTAAAGCCATCTACAGCAATACATCACAGTGTACAGCATTTCTATGACTTTCCAACTGGTATTTCTATGACATTCCAATACTTGACAAGGTAAGAACATAAGAAAATAAGGAAGCTACAAGAGGCCGTGAGACCTACACGAGATAGTTTCTGTAGTGAGGATGAACCCGTAAAACAAGACTTTTTGAGCAACACAAATAAAACCGGTGTAGTGCGCGAGGTGCCGCGCTACAAACCCACAGCCTTTACTCCCTGTTGGGCGAGGAATGTTGAGCCTGTTCCTTGGTGCTGCAGGTGTTACAGCCCCTTGTTGAAGTACACCACGGCAGGCACACTCCCTCCACACTGCTTCTCCAGCTCACTGTAAGCTTCAGGCTCCAGTTTGGATAGAGTTGTGGTGCTTATTGAGCTGAAAGAAAAACGTATGTGGATGAAATCTACTGGTATTTACAATCATATAACTATTGAAGATGGTTTCAGTGATACTCCATTACCAAAGGACAACAGAGAGGTATATCCATACGTTTGAAAGATTTCTTCATCTACTATATTTCAGCAACCTCTTCAAGGAAGTCTACCCTTGAACAGCACAAAAGAAGACTCATGAAACTTTGTGACCTTTTTCATAAGAGAAGAAGTTCCTTTTCACCCTCGTCACACTGCATAAGAACATATGAAAATAAGGAAGCTACAAGAGGCCGCGAGACCTACACGAGGTAGTTCCTCCATAGCTGACAGACCGGTGGCAGCGTTCATGCACACACTTACGAGCGCTGGTTGAACACGGCGCAGGCTGTAGGAGTCATGAAGGTGAGTATTGCACCGCACATGAACATCTGCAAGGGAGCGTTGAGTTTGGGATTGTTCCGGAGCCAGCTTTGCTTCTCCAGGCGTTCCATGACTACTGGAAGAATAGTCATGCCCGGCGCTGCCATGAAGATACGTGAAAAGACGACCTGAGAGATGCCCTTTGCAGCTGCCAACTGTCAGGACAAAGGAACAAACATATTAGAGGGTAAGTAATAAATTGTATGTTGTATACTAGGTGCAATGACTATGCCATTGTGTACCTAAGCATTTACCTAAGTATCTTCTTTTCGTTTTAGTTTCCTCTTAATTACTAATATTCTTTTAAAAAAAAACTACATGTACTATACTGGTTTAGTATGTACAGTAACTTTGTGTAAAAATGTGTGTAGTTTGTGTAACTTAGTGTACATTTTTGTGTAATTGTGTAACTCTGCAATTCCAGTGTATTCATGATTTCTTAATGCCTCCACACCAAGAAATATCCCACTAAGTGGATCCTCACTTTAAAAACAGGAGTATATCTTTACCTTAGACTGTGCCAGTTCATTGCCATTCTCATCACACACAACAATGCCATTCACGAGCTCATTTTGTCGCATAAGAGGAACATTGATGCAGTTAGACGCAGCCACGGCGGCAAACGGAACATATCTCTGCAAAGTGAGTCAAGAATCAGCCTCAAGCAGAGAGGAAAAAGGCACTTACGGAATAACAGAAATAAGTCTAAATTATTATACAAGCATTTCAAATAGCAGCATAAACAAAGAAATGAAAAAAATCACCTGCACTAAAGTGGACATTCGACCCGCTAAATAACTCTTAAGGCCGAGGGCTGTGACGAGAGCAGCACCGGTGGCCGACACATAGGCCATCCCCATCTGCTCTACACTCAGAGGAGACTTTGCATTGCGGTTTGTGTAGTTAACGAGGGCATTGAAGGACTGGTTAGCCCACTGCCAGAACACTACGGCTGAAGTGGACCTTAAAGGAGAGCAAGGAAGCATTGGGGTAGGAGAATTGCAGTCTATTGGGGTCTTTAAAAGGAGTCTGGATAAATTCATGGATGGGGAAGAGAGGTGGATGTAGGTAGAGTTAAGTAACAGGAACTACCTCGTGTAGGTCTCACGGCCTCTTGTAGCTTCCTTATTTTCTTATGTTCTTAAGAGAAAGAACATAAGAACATAAGAAATAAGGAAGCTACAAGAGGCCGCCAGACCTACACGTGGTAGTTCCTGTAAAGGAGTACAAGACAACAAGCAACAAGGAGACAAGCCACAGTGTCAATGCTCACTTGTAGAAGGTCATCATGGCTCCCGTCAGCAGCATACCACCGGGCACCTGGAAGCTCATGCGGCCTATCAGGTTCTGTTTCTCTCCTGTGTCTGGGTGGAAGGCCGACTCATACACTCTCTTGGCCTGCCAGACCATCTCCTCCGTGGTGCCGGGTGGCTCCTGGCCCAGCCTGGGGACAGTGTGGCATGAAGTGATTGACTCTGTTATGTGAGGCTACAACAAGCTTACCTTGAGGAGGAAGAGGATATTGTGGGGGAGTATTTGTTTGGAGATGGGAATGTGGAAGAAGCAAAAAGAACAATCAACAGTTTTTGGATGTCCAGAGAAAAGAAGAAGCAAGAAAGAGAATGAAATTAAAAGACAGAATAAGAGAAGACAACTAACTAAAGACCCAGACAGCAAGAAGAGACACATCAGGGAGTGCCGTTGAGAACTGTACCTGTACTTCTGCAGGAGGTCCTTGGCCTGGTTCAGCTCTGCGTCCGTCTTGAAGCAGAGGCGCCAGTCTGTGATGCCCAGGAAGTGCCGCAGCCGCCCACCGAACTCTGCTTGGCTGTAGCGCGGGGCATCCAGGTTGATCCTTCCCTGACGCTCCATTTTGACTCCTGTACATACATAAGAACATAGGAAAATAAGGAAGCTACAAGAGGTCGTGAGATCGACACGTGGTAGTTCCTCTTACTTAACACTACCTACATCCACCTTTCATCCCCATCCATGAAATTATCCAGCCTCCTTTTAAAGCCCCCTATTGACTCCACAATAACTACCTGACGACTGAGTCCATTCCAATCAGACACAGGTTTGTATTGCATATGGAAGGAATCTTAATTAAGGAAATAGCACTGTAACATTTGAGGCAAGAGTCTGAGTTTGGTTTTTTAGTCTGCATATAGAAGATACATTGATCAATGTATGGTGTCTGGTCAGGGTTGAGCCCTGCTACTGGTAACATGTAACCCAGTACAACCAGCTGCATGGTCGGGGCCTACAGACCCCGTCCTATGCCCCCAACAATGGATTGATGTCCTTTACTGACTAAGAATGTGACTGAGAAACTACAAGACGAAGAGTTGACAAGTTTGTTAACGAAGGAGACCACGTTGAAGAGGACCTATGAAGCGATACTAAGCGTCAAAGGTCATAAACAGAAGGCCCCGTGGAGTCAATATGGCGCCCGGTAGCCGTCATCAGGAGGCAGCCTGTCGCTACTCCCTCTAGGCACTCCACGGGACACCAGTTGGCCTCATTGTAATGAACATAAATACGTACATCAGAACCACTCGGTCAAGTGGAACGTTCTTATTGACAGAAATGGTTAACGTGCCGAGCCCGTGCTTGGTGCAAAATCTGGTGTAGTATTGGTTAGAATCCGGTGCGGAGAATGGAAAAAGGATCTTATTTATTTCCGAATTATGAATTACCAGCCTGAGTCCAATGTCTGTTGGAAGGACATACTGACGGGATTTCAAAAGGTAACTGTGGCCCAGGGCAAGGTGAAGCCTCTGTCGGGCCCAGAGATGCCCCCATAGAAGCATCACCTGGCTCCATCATACCGCCACTATGCAAGTCTCTGTTGAGGGTCCACCGAAATATGCCAAAACCCCGGATTTTGGCATAAATGAATCAAAAACCTTTGGCCTAATCAAAAAACCTTTCTTAATTAGGTATATTGAATTGAAAGTAGTTAGTTTCGTACACTGATTTTGAGTATTTTCGTACATACCTGGTGTCGTTTCGTAACTAGTAGCCAAGTTCAACTCTGAGCCGAGTGTACGAAACGACTATGGTTTCATATAGACTACGAAACAACTTTTGGTAATAATGGACGAGAGTTTCGCGGTCGTTTTCAGAGACACCAACTATTTTTTCTTGGCCTACAATAGGTGCTTGTTCTAATGGAGTCTTATTTTGCGCAAACCCCCCCAAAAAAAAAAAAATAATAATGAAACCTAGCCTAACCTTATAGGTTTTAATGAAACCTAACCTAACCTTAAAGGTTTTAATGAAACCTAAACTAACCTTATAGGTTTTAATGAAACCTAACCTAACCTTATAGGTTTTAATGAAACCTAAGCTAACCTTATAGGTTTTAATGAAACCTAACCTAACCTTATAGGTTTTAATGAAAACTAACCTAACCTTATAGGTTTTAATGAAACCTAACCTAACCTTATAGGTTTTAATGAAACCTAAGCTAACCTTATAGGTTTTAATGAAACCTAACCTAACCTTATAGGTTTTAATGAAACCTAACCTAACCTTATAGGTTTTAATGAAACCTAAACTAACCTTATAGGTTTTAATGAAACCTACCCTAACCTTATAGGTTTTAATGAAACCTAAGCTAACCTTATAGGTTTTAATGAAACCTAACCTAACCTTATAGGTTTTAATGAAACCTAACCTAACCTTATAGGTTTTAATGAAACCTACCCTAACCTTATAGGTTTTAATGAAACCTAAATTAACCTTATAGGTCTTAATGAAACCTAACCTAACTTATAGGTTTTAATGAAACCTAACCTAACCTTATAGGTTTTAATGAAACCTAAGCTAACCTTATAGGTTTTAATGAAACCTAAACTAACCTTATAGGTTTTAATGAAACCTAAACTAACCTTATAGGTTTTAATGAAACCTAAGCTAACCTTATAGGTTTTAATGAAACCTAACCTAACCTTATAGGTTTTAATGAAACCTAACCTAACCTTACTTAAAGGTTTTAGAAACCTAACCTAACCTAACCTAACCTTATAGGTTTTAATGAAACCTAAGCTAACCTTATAGGTTTTAATGAAACCTAACCTAACCTAACCTTATAGGTTTTTAATGAAACCTAACCTAACCTTATAGGTTTTAATGAAACCTAACCTAACCTTAACCACAAAGTATATATATATATATATATATATATTTTTTTTTTTCCCGCAAAATAAAGCTATCTCCATTAGTACAAGCACCCTTATTAGGAAGCGCTATGAATATTTGTTCATACCCGCACTAGGCTATTACATTGTCGCCAATGGACTCAACAGGGTTGATTGGCAAAGGTTTTGATTACTTTATGCCCAACCCTAGGTTTGGCATATTCGTGACCGTCTGTTGACAGGGCATGAAATCCCCCCTTGACCCAGACTGCCTCTTCAGGATTCCCCTCAGAATACCTCAACACCAAGAAAGAGTACAGAAGATAAGAAGGAACAAGAAGCACAAAGACCCCCCTCACCACATCATCCTATGCCATACACCAGACGGCAACACCTTAATTACACTACACCAGTATGCCAGGACCCCGGTACACCAGTAGGCTCATAGGCACACCAGTACGAGTGAGAATCTCAAGAACCACAAACTGTCATACGCACCTGATTAGCGTCGGGTGGTTGTTAAGGTAGTTAAGGGCCAATTACATGTGTTGTCCTACGAGTGGTGGTTGTTGAGGCCGGTGTTGCGATGCCCTTGAGTGCCACAGACCACAGGCACTCTGGCACCCTGGGAACAGTTGTTATGCCTGGCACTGTCTGGAGGCAAATGGCAATGAACCACGTTAATACGGCAGAACTCGCCTATAAGTAATTTTTATTTATTTTCCCCAGTTTTATTGGTTTTGAAGCTTAATATATGGTGAAAAGAGGTTATAGCTACTAGGTAAAAAATATGTCTGTCTATACTCTATACTGTCTGAAGATAAATGGCAATGAGAACTGGCAATAACGCAGAAACTCGCCTATACATTATTTTTATCAACCTTTCCCTCAGTATTTTATTGGTTTTGATGGTAAATATATGGTGACAAGAGGTTATACTAGGTAAAAAATATATTATGAAGCGAAAGCACGTATAGTTTTACATAGCCTATATCCAGCAGTCACATATGATCGATTCACATCACAAAAGTTTTCCTATAAATAAGGAAAACGCCATTTATTACTAGGTAAGTGTATCTGGTATACATATGCTGAAGGAGGAAAACAAAGCAATATAATCGTATATGGCTTGGGGGGAAAAGAGATAAGAGGCTGGCGGATGTTGCTGCTGCTGCTGCGGTGGTGGTGGTCAGTGGTGCAGCGATAATACGTATATGAGGACCAAAACTAATGAAACTGTGGTAGTATCTAAGATGAAATAACCAAGGGAAGAGTTGATAAGTCTGTTAACTAAGACGAAGTTTGATGAGGCCCTCTGAAGCGATACTGAAAGGTCACAAGAAGAGGAAGAAGCAGTGTTATAACAAGGATAATACGTGTATAGACGTGTATAAGGACCAAAACTAATGAAAAGGCGTTAGTATCCCAGGCGAAATAACCAAGGGAAGAGATGATAAGTCTGTTAACTAAGACGGAAGTTTGATGAGGCCCTCTGAAGTGATAGTAAAGGGTCACAAGAAGAGGAGGAAGCAGAGTGTTGTACCATGGCGGGGGAGGAGCAGTGGGCGCAGTGCTGTGAATGGTTTAAGAGTGTCGGCCTCATAGCGAGTGACCACCTACTTGCCACCAACCAGGCTAAGCTGTCAGACCTATGTAGGTTCCTGAGAGATGGCGTCATGCTGTGTAAGCTTCTGTTCCAGCTTGACAGGAACAGCATTGACTTACGCAGCATCAACCAGCGACCCCAGAAAGCTCAGGTATGGCTTGTTGTTATGGTTATTGTGGGTTTTGTTTACCATTTAGGCGTTTATTTAGTTAGTTAGTTAGGTTATGTGGGTACCGGTGTGTGTGTGTGTAATTATTCATCTCCTGTATGCTGTCTAATCTCATGTCCTCATATTTTTTTGATAAATCTGAAGAAGTCCTTCACCCCTTTCTTTTTCTTCTTACCCCTATAGCCAACAAGCCTGGGGAACTGGCGGGAATACGGGGTTTTTGGGTGGGGGAAGCAAATAGAACTGATTTATGGCTCTCCCAAAAATCATCAAAGTCACTATATGCAAAAATCTAAGGAAATTCCCTAAATTAGGGATTTCCCTAGATATTCATTGTTAGGGAATTTTCCTTAATATATATATATATATATATATATATATATATATATATATATATATATATATATGTATATGTATGTATAGATTTGGACAATTTTGGGAAAGCAATAAATGAGTCGTGTCTGCCTTCCCTACCCAAAAACCCAAGTCGCCACCAAGCTTGCTGGTCATAGGAAGTCCAAGAAAAAATCTAAGCTTCTTAGCCAGAGGGGGCTGCGCCCCCAATGGACTCCCTAAGGGCTGCTAACCTAACCTCATTATAATCCCCGCAATATTATTAACCTAACCTCACTAAAACCCCATAAAAGTAACTAACCTAACCTCACTATAACCCCTTAAAAATAACTAACCTAACCTCACTATAACCCCTTAAAAGTGACTAACCTAACCTCATTAAAACCCCTTAAAAGTAACTAACCTAACCTCATTATAACCCCTTAAAAGTAACTAACCTAACCTCACTATAACCCCTTAAAAGTAACTAAAACCTAACCTACAGTATACAACCCCTTAAAAAGTAACTAACCTAACCTCACTATAACCCCTTAAAAGTAACTAACCTAACCTCATTATAACCCCTTAAAAGTAACTAACCTAACCTCACTATAACCCCTTAAAAGTAACTAACCTAACCTCACTATAACCCCTTAAAAGTAACTAACCTAACCTCACTATAACCCCTTAAAAATAACTAACCTAACCTCATTATAACCCCTTAAAAGTAACTAACCTAACCTCATTATAACCCCTTAAAAGTAACTAACCTAACCTCATTATAACCCCTTAAAAGTAACTAACCTAACCTCACTATAACCCCTTAAAAGTAACTAACCTAACCTCACTATAACCCCTTAAAAGTAACTAACCTAACCTCACTATAACCCCTTAAAAGTAACTAACCTAACCTCATTATAACCCCTTAAAAGTAACTAACCTAACCTCATTATAACCCCTTAAAAGTAACTAACCTAACCTCATTATAACCCCTTAAAAGTAACTAACCTAACCTCATTATAACCCCTTAAAAGTAACTAACCTAACCTCACTATAACCCCTTAAAAGTAACTAACCTAACCTCACTATAACCCCTTAAAAGTAACAAACCTAACCCCACTATAACCCCCTGATGGCTGATGAAGGGATATGAATACTGCAAATGGTCAGATCTTCATCTTGAAAACGGTTATAGCTACGTGGCTGGTATTGTATCAAGCTGCAGTAGAACCACCTTACCTAACCATACCTTACATAAGTTGTGTTAACTGTCGTGCATCAGGCTCTTGTCTACATAAATATCTTAACTGCCACGTGACAGTAAAGGTTGTTTCAAAACATCCTGCCCTGCCTTTACCTAACCACATGCCACATATACAGTGTTTTGCCTCTAAACACTTGAAATGAGGCCAAATTAACTATCGAATCACGTGCGAAGATTGTGATGACTTGAGAAAGTAAATGGAAAAAGTCTTGCAATCTGGGGAGAAATTGCTAGCCATCTAAGGAAAATCCCCAGAAATGTAATCAACCTACGTACATTTAAGGCCTATATATAACCTAGCATTATAATCACATCATTAAACACTTCATATAAGAGTCAAATAGTCCTTTCAACTTACCTTCAAAGTAATGATACACCGTGACGGCTGGCCCATGGCAAATGATGGTACATGATAAGAGTGGTTCTATGTTTGGTGGTTGTTATCATCAACGCCACATTTTTATTAAAGTCCAAGGTGGCAGGTTTAACGCAAGTCAAATAATCTTTGGTTTGCAAAATGAGTGGCGCACACATAAATACAAAAAGTTCCTTAGGGTTCCTGTTATACTCCAAATAAAATTGCAGTGACCCCAAGTAGCCATTTTGACAACCTTCTATGGCCCTGTCAGGCAGTGAACTAAACCCGCACGCAGCCTGGGCCTGACGTCACTGAGGTGGCAATTACCGTATTTTACGGCTTATAAGACGCACCCTGATTTTGGAGAAAAAAATTATAAGAAATAAAACAAATTTGTCAGATATGGTATCCGGTCATTTCGCCCACATGCCATTTCGCCACACCATGGAGTCATTTCGCCCACAGGTCAATTCGCCCACACACTGGAGTCATTTCGCCCAAGGTTACTGGTGGTTCATTTACCTCTCACTTGTTAACTGCTCAGTGGACGTGACATGGAACGTGTGGGCAAATTGACTCTTAAGGCAGGTTCACACGGGGCTTTTTTTTGGCACTTTTGTAGCGCGGGGAAGTCGGAGAAGAGGTCTGGGACTGGGGCTGGGAGTCATGATCGTCCTATGTTTAAAAAAAAATCACACACCGCTCGATCGGCCGAGCGGCCGAGAATTTCGCACGCCAAATTCAAATAAACGCAGAAACCAGCACCACCCTCTTCCCACTCACCCCAATTATTGGTATAATTTCGGTATTGGGTACTAAAAACTAACAAATTTAACTTACATCATCGTGCAGATCTTTTCATTCTTAATTTGAATCCCAGTTTCCCCAATTTCCATGCCAATGGCGATACATATAATACCGAAAATTTTCCGTTTTAGCTACAGCCAGAGACGGTTGTTAGTTTAAATCAGATTATGTTTGGTTAGACGTGGGGTTTGATTTAGTAGATGATATCAAGGAAAAAATGAAACTATCAATACTACTTCATAATAAAGTGCGCGAAGACGTATCTTTCACGCGCCAAATACACACAAGCCAGCCCCTAGCCCCTACCGACGCGACGGTAGCGTGACGTGACCCCTGACCCTACAGGTCAGGCACGGGAAGTCAGGGACGACCCTGCGATACTAAGCAGAAAAGGTCACAAAAAGAAGAAGATTTGTTTCCCGGAACGAATTGCGTGTGTGAACGTAATCTCCACACTAGCCCGCAAGAGGCCGACTTCCCCGCGCTACGAAAGTGCCGAAAAAGGCCCAGTGTGAACCTGCCTTTACATGTGGGTGAAAAGTCTTGTGGCCAAAATGACCGTAAATCGTCCGATATACTTACATTCATTTTCACACAAGAACACACTCACTATTCATTATCTTCATTGAGCACTGCTCATCAGCCATTTTTATTTTCTACCTTGTATGCGATAGTATAAGTAAATTGTCATGTTGGCTGGCTGAACATGTGCACGCAGGTCGGACGGCGGGAGTGAAAAACCCTACCGCAGTGGGGCGCAGCTGTGTGCCTGCCTGATGTGCCTCACCACGTATTGTTTGAATTTTCCTGTATGCGTGTAGTATTTTTGGTGGCTGCATGTACATATGTATACAAATTTTCATCTAATGTAACAAAGTTCTTTATACACGCAATGGCTATTGGCGCCAATCTGCCGGGGCGGAAAGGCTCCCGCCAGTATCGTGTAAACATCACAGGGTGAGGACAGATTAGTAGTTGATTTGAATGTCTTATGGTATTCTAAATACTCTTAACAGGTATGTACTGAGGTTACATCATATAAGAGGCTGAATTGAATAGCTATCTAAGCTAACCTCCTACAACATTCGTCTTGGAAGACGCATGAGTGTTTTTCAGGGTGTTTTTTTGGAGAAAAAAGTTCATCTTATAAGCCGTAAAATACGGTATACGCGGAATATTAGAAAGAGCAATATATTCCCCTATATCAGGGGTCGGCAACCTTTTCAGTGCGAGGGCCAGAGAAATCTTCTAGGAGTAGTCTGCGGGCCGGAGTGCCAAAGAGAACCCAAAAGTGACAATATACAAAATTTTTATAGAAAAGCAGGCAAACCAGTGACTAGATTACAAGAAATTGATTGAAAAACATGCAAATCATTGACTGCAGAAAATAGTTTGTAACAATATACAAAAAAATATAGAAAAGCCGACAAACCAGTGACTAGATTACTAGAAATTTATTGAAAAACATGCAAATCAGTGACTGCAGAAAACTGTTTGTGACAATATACAAAAATTTTGTAGAAAAGCAGGCAAACCAGTGACTAGATTACTAGAAATTTATTGAAAAACATGCAAATCATTGACTGCAGAAAACAGTTTTATCAAGAGACATGCAAATTAGTGGGATGGTTGGTGGTGTTTGCCATGGAGAAGGGATTCAATGTCTGGATCGATTGATGAGGTAGACAAGAGCAGAATGTCATTGAGGTGGCGGTCACTTAGCTGGGAGCGAATGCGAGACTTTGTATATTTAATTTTTGAAAAGAGTTGTTCACAACAGTAAGTGCTGCCAAACATGGCAACGATGCGTTTTACATGCTCAATGTAATTTGGAAATTTGTTAGAAGGGAGGACGAGGTCACGAAGAAGGACAGTGGAGAAGCGGTACGGTACTTTGCCTTCAGTTCGTCATTACACTGAAGCTCCACCAACTCCATCTGCAGGGGGGCAGGGGCTTCGTCCACAGGGAAGTCAAAGGGGGAGGTGAACAGCTTGAAGCCCGGAGCCAGTGGCCTGACACCTGTGAAACGGGAGGCAGATTCCTCCCGCAAAGAGGTGACAACACCAACACAAGTGTTCAGGTCCACATCATCAGGTGCACAAGCCGCAATACGAGGAAAATGCATAAACTGACCAGCAGCCAGTTGAGCCTCCCACAAGCGCAGCTTTACCTCGAAGGCGGTGATGTGCGAATACATGTCTGTGACTAGAATGTTTGCCTTGCAGCTTCACATTGAGGTCATTTAGGTGCGTAGTGATATCTGTGAGCAGGGCCAGACGAGCAAGCCATTGCAGGTTGGAAAAATTATCAGCACCGGGGAGCTTCTTTTGACGGAGGAAGGGGGCGATCTCCTGCTGCAGGTCGCACACGCGGGACAGCATGGCTCCATGACTCAACCAATGGACCTCACAGAAGTAAAGCAGATCACCATAGTGTGCGTTGACTTCGTCCGTTAGTGCCTGGAACTGGCGGTGGTTAAGGCTGCGGGAGAGGATGGAGTTGACAACCTTAACGACTACAGACATGACATCAGTAAGGTTGGCAGACTTGGAGCACAGGGACTCTTGGTGGATGATGCAGTGCACCTTGTGGATGGGCTGGGTGTGTCCGGCGGTCTCACAGTGACGCACTAGCAGTGAGGCGGCACCCTTCTTCTTTCCAGTCATTGCTGGGGCACCGTCGTCGTCACGCACACGAGACGGGACAGGTCGAGGGAGTGTTGCTTCACACACTGAAGCACGGCGTCGAAGATGTCTTGCCCAGTGGTGGTGCCGTGCAATGGAACAAGCTGGAGAAACTCCTCATAAACCTAAAGGGCAGCAGTGACTCCACGAATGAAAATCGCCAGCTGGGCTGTGTCCTTCATGTCTGTGCTCTCATCAAGAGCGAGAGAGAAGGCATCAAAATTTGAGCAACAGGTCTTAAGCGAGTCGTTCACGCTGTCTGACATCTCCTCAATGCGACGACAAACAGTGCGGGGTGAAAGGCTCACACTTTCAAAGGCAGAACGCTTTTCAGGACAGAGGGAATCTATCACAACCATGATGCACTCCTTGATAAAGTCCCCGTCTGTGAATGGCTTCATCCGGCGAGCAAGGTGGCGGGAAACCTCATAGCTGGCGCACGTCACTTTGTCAGCCTCAGCAGTCTGCTTACGGAAGAGTGAAGTGCTTTTCTGCAGGTTGCCTGACAGTTTGACAATGGCCTCCTTCCTCTCGGCAGCAGACATCGATGCAAAGCTCGATGCTTTGTGCTGTGTCTCCCAGTGGCGGCGTATATTATACTCTTTGAGGACAGCCACAGTCTTCAAGCAAATGAGGCGCTGGGCCTGTCCCAAGCGTTCAGTGAAAAAGTACTTCTCCCACTCAGGGTTGAAGGCCCGACACTCGAGGTCCACTTTCCTCTTCTTAACAATTGCAGACATGATGATTGGCTAAAAAGAAAGAATAACCACAAAGTGTGAAATAATGATCCACATGTTAGACAAGAATACAGGGAGGTCCCAAAGATACCACCAGTTAGGTTCCACCTGGCATACTCGTAAAGCGAAATCTCGTATAACGAAACACATAACTAATGGTAAAATATAGGTTTGGTTCCAGGACCCCATCAATTAAAAAAAAAAGAAAAAAAAAAAGACTTTTTTGAAGCTAAAATAAACTCTAGCAAACACAACAAACACACAGCGTCTATATTACCCACACTGTACTACCTATTCTGTAGAAAAAGCATTCTGAAAGAGAAAATAGCACACAAAATAACATAACTGCACATTAATTAAAAATATAACATGCATAACAAGCTAAAAAGACGTCGTAATGTAGGGGACGCTGCGTGATACAAGAGAAGGTAGTGTAGGGGTCCCAAGGTTGGGGCCTCACACCTGCTAAGTACCCTTAAAGGTCAGGCCGGGCCATATGCTTAATTACCCTTCAGGTCACGCCTTGCTAGGGGTGACCTGACTGAGGTCCCAAAGTTGGAGCCGCACACCTGGCTAATTACCCCTAAATGTCAGGCAGCGCCATATGCTTAATTACCCTTCAGGTCACGGCTTGCTAGGGGTGACCTCACTGGGGTCAACCAAATCCCCCTTTGTCCAGCCCAGAAGTGGTACGGCGCGCATTTTGAACTTGATAATTTTACTCACCCCAGTTTGAATGTCATATCATTGGAATTTCGATCTCGTATATTGAAAATGGACCCTAATTTACACTTCTCGTATCATCGGATTCTCGTATACCGAATGCTCGTATAACGGGACCTCCCTGTACATGCAAGACTTTTACATTGTAAAAAAAATGCATACAATAATTAAAATTACGATACAGACGTCCACACAGTATTTTGTGACAAACATAGTGTTACACCCCTGCGTTGGGCGTGGGCGTGCGTGTGTTTGAGTGTGCACGCATGTGTTTGAGTAAGGCTCAGTAAGCCATTGTCTGATTTGGGCGGGCGGGCGGGACAGGACCTATCAATACGAGTAACTAGTGAGCGTGAATGTGGTTGTGAGCTTGGAGGCTGGGTGAAGTGGGTGAATGAAGAGAGGGAGAGAGAGAGAAGTAGCAGCAAGATATGCATTTTATATTATCCACATTCCCTAATGATAAAAGTACATTTCAGACTAAGAAAGTTTGATGCATACATCTTCACAGTACGAACTCCTACGGAGACTGGCCACTGGCGTGACCGTTGGTGGTGAGGGATGACTGCTCATGGGACGTCACGTGTAATGCAGAGTTGCCAGATGCCACAATAGTGGCCAGTCCCACGTCGGCACCTCTCGACATGATCACGTGTTGCCATGTAGTCATTTTCTCCCTGGCGATTTTCCGTGGTGTTTCTGTGGTAAAGATCTCAGTCATGCAAATTTGCCCCGCGCTACCCGCCGTGATCACGTCAAGAGGTGCCGACTTATTCATTTAGTTGGCTAGGCTGTTGCGGGCCGTATTGTTATATAAATATCAAGCAGGGTGACGGGCCATGAGTTCGGACTCTGCGGCCGGATCTGGCCCGCGGGCCGGAGGTTGCCGACCCCTGCCCTATATGATTGTTATTAAATGCATATGCTTAAATATATCAGAAAGATTGATGTGGTACGAATTTAAAGCATTCCGTATCCATATATGCAATAATTCATGCGAACTGTACCTGTTCCTTGCACAGGCACTACATATCCAGCTGTAATCAAGGGTTTACCGGGGCTTAGTATAGCCAAGGTAGCGCTCGGGAGACGATCTGACTGGACTTAGAATTTTTGAGGCACTTCATATTTCATAGCGGCCGTGTGGGTTAACCAAGGCTGAGTGCACGCTGAAACCTTTGCAGATGTGAAGTACAATAAGCATGCTATACAGTGCGGTAGTTTATTTCAGTCAAAGCCAGAAGGACTTCTTATACAGAATTTTTTTTTTTTTTACCAATTTATCTAATAGAAGAAAAATGGGGTTTTCCTCACTCGGGGCACCAGTGTGGAAATTTTATGTCACAAACATTTATTTAATCAGAGTTCTTACCTTAAAAAACCCTTTGTCTAACTCATCCCGACAAAATACCCCAGCCAGTACTAACTAAGATACTTATCGGGGGATAGGAGGGTTGAATTGGGTTGAAGGCTTATCAATACTGCAATGCTCAGGCGGTTGGAGTGGCCAGGCCGTGATCAGGCCGGAGTGGTGAAGGGCGGAGCTGAGTGTTTCGTGGTGGCGTCAAGCGGTTATCATACCAACAGACGCGGCGGTATAATCACTTGTGTCGAATGTAACACGTCCTATGATTTAACACTTATGTCTACAGAAGTTTACACACAACTTCTCAATATAATCAGAGAATATTAGAGAGATGTTACTCTCACGGGAAAATGAAGTGTACTGCCTCTAAGTGGGCGGAGGGTGGACCGCCACAAAAGCCTGGCTACGTGTCCAACCCTCTAAGGTGGAAATATTATGACGACGGCTATAATGACCAGTCCTTCTAATTAAGGTGCAAAGAAAATAAATAGAAATAATAGAAAATAAATTGATATATATATTTTTTTCATGTTACGGCATTACGGCAAAATACATATGCGTACTAATAAGGTTCAGGATACAATTAAAATCACCCTGTATGATAACACTACTAGTACTTTAGAAGTTTTGTACCATTATTGTACATTAATGCAGCTCCCTCCTTGCAGTTCCTGTGCCTGAAAAACATCGGCATCTTTCTCCTGACCGTTGAGCAGACGTTTGGCCTTCCTAAAGAAGACTTGTTTGAACCCCAAATGCTCTTCGAGTCCCGTGACTTCAAGAAGGTGTGTTGGTGCTAGCTTCATCATTATTAGGGTTAGAATTTATATGTAAATGTTGTGGAAAATATGTGGAAAACTTGGGCCCAGAGAAAACAAATCAAAATAACAAAATGCAGTAAGAGGAGGAATGTGATGGAAAAGGAAGTTTGTGGGATAAAATATTCCTGTGGTTTTATAATTTATATTCAATGAGGTGCAATATTGAAGTCCAATTGAAATGTTGTATCTGGAAAATATGAAAAGCATTACAGATCATTTTGATTGTTAATGAGCAATAATCTGTGTGCTGTGCCTCCCCACGTTTAGGGAAAAAGACATAATTTGGATATAGAATTAAACTGCATATGGACAAACAATCAACAACTGCATATGGTAAAAGAAATTATTAGTATTATTATTCGATGGGGAAGATAGGAGGGTAAATGTAGGTCAGTAGTACATTGAATTAGTAATATACATATACTCCAATCTTTCGTCCCCAAATAGAAGTAACAAGAAGTAACGGATTCAAGCTGGAAAAGCGTAGATTTAAAAAAGAAATAGGGAAAAACTGGTTCACAAATAGGGTGGTAAATGATTGGAATGGACTCAGTAGACAGGTAGTTAGTGTGGAGTCATTAGAGAGCTTTAAAGGGAGGCTAGATAAATTCATGGATGGGGATGAAAGGTGGATGTAGGTAGTGTAAAGTAACAGGAACTACCACGTGTAGGTCTCGCGGCCTCTTGTAATTTCCTTATTTTCTAATGTTCTTATGTAAATGTAACCACTAACTGATGTCATGTTTGTATTGGCCTCCCTTGCAGGTCCTCCAAACACTGTCCAAGCTCAGCAACTGTCCCCAGGCCCAGCGTCCCCATGTGGTGTGAGTAACAGTCTTCCCTCACTCATAGATGTATTATCGTAGTGGTTTGGGCACGTGACGAGGAGAGAAGGTAATAGGCATTGGGGAGAGCTGTTGGAGTGGAAGTGCCAGGTGAGAGTAAGGCGATTGAGGTGGTTTGGGCACGTGACGAGGAGAGAAGGTAATAGGCATTGGAGAGAGCTGTTGGAGTGGAAGTGCCAGGTGAGAGTAAGGCGATTGAGGTGGTTTGGGCAAGTAAAGAGGAGAGAAGGTGTGAGGCATTGGGGAGAGCTGTTGGAGTGGAAGTGCCAGGTGAGAGTAAGGCGATTGAGGTGGTTTGGGCACGTGAGAGGAGAGAAGGTAATAGGCATTGGGGAGAGCTGTTGGAGTGGAAGTGCCAGGTGAGAGTAAGGCGATTGAGGTGGTTTGGGCACGTGACGAGGAGAGAAGGTAATAGGCATTGGGGAGAGCTGTTGGAGTGGAGTGCCAGGTGAGAGTAAGGCAATTGAGGTGGTTTGGGCAAGTAAAGAGGAGAGAAGGTGGTGAGGCATTGGGGAGAGCTGTTGGAGTGGAAGTGCCAGGTGAGAGTAAGGCGATTGAGGTGGTTTGGGCAAGTAAAGAGGAAGAAGGTGGTGAGGCATTGGGAGAAGCTGTTGGAGTGGAAGTGCCAGGTGAGAGTAAGGCGATTGAGGTGGTTTGGGCACGTAAAGAGGAGAGAAGGTGGTGAGGCATTGGGGAGAGCTGTTGGAGTGGAAGTGCCAGGTGAGAGTAAGGAGATTGAGGTGGTTTGGGCACGTGACGAGGAGAGAAGGTGGTGAGGCATTGGAGAGAGCTGTTGGAGTGGAAGTAGCCAGGTGAGAGTAAGGAGATTGAGGTGGTTTGGGCAAGTGAAGAGGAGACAAGGTGGTGAGGCATTGGAGAGAGCTGTTGGAGTGGTAGTGCCAGGTGAGAGTAAGGACGATTGAGGTGGTTTGGGCAAGTGAAGAGGAGACAAGGTGGTGAGGCATTGGGGAGAGCTGTTGGAGTGGTAGTGCCAGGTGAGAGTAAGGCGATTGAGGTGGTTTGGGCAAGTGAAGAGGAAAGAAGGTGGTGAGACATTGGGGAGAGCTATTGGAGTGGAAGTGCCAGGTCGCCGTCCACCGGGCAGGCCAAGGAAGACATGGAGGCAGTGTGTTGAGGATCTGGCAGCATTGGGCATTGAAGAAGTTGAGGCCACGGATAGAGATAGTTGGAAGCGTATTATAGACCCTCTAACCTCATAAGATATTATGGGAAAGTCTGACATTAAACAGAAAGATGACACTTAGATTTATACCTCACCCAGTAATTCTCTCCCTTTCTCTTTATTATAGAACTAGTGTAACCTATTTGTCTTCAATACTTCTGATACACTGAGTCCCTAGTCTCCTGAACACCACACTTATCAGTCAATGTCTCTCAGTACCTTAACATGACAACCAGAATGACAGAGGAGAGGACTAATTGAGTCTTTCTATTCCAGGGGCTTCCCGGAGGAGAGATGTCAGAACGGAGGTGATGACAACGAAATCTACGAGACGCTCTACCGGGACATTGCAAAGTGAATATCTTACCGTTTTGTTCTCTACCCTCACTCTTGCTTCCCTCTCTAGGCATTAGGTGACTTAGTCTAATATAGAGAACATGTGTTTTTTCTTTTTTATTTAGTGTAGTGCAGTTTTATGATCTATTTCTGCTAGATCTATGTTGAGGGGCATCATCTAGGAGCTCTAGGCAACACTCAATATGGCCTGTAGACTCCCCACTCCTTTTATGAATACCGTTTTTCTATCATCTAGGAGCTCTAGGCAACACTCAATATGGCCTCTAGACTCCCACTCCTTTTATGAATACCGTTTTTCTATCATCTAGGAGCTCTAGGAAACACTCAATATGGCCTCTAGACTCCCACTCCTTTTATGAATACCGTTTTTCTATCATCTAGGAGCTCTAGGCAACACTCAATATGGCCTCTAGACTCCCACTCCTTTTATGAATACCGTTTTTCTATCATCTAGGAGCTCTAGGCAACACTCAATATGGCCTCTAGACTCCCACTCCTTTTATGAATACCGTTTTTCTATCATCTAGGAGCTCTAGGCAACACTCAATATGGCCTCTAGACCAGTATTTCCCAACCTGGGGGAAATTTCAGGATTCTAAGGGGGAAATTTATCCTGAGGGACATCTAAATTACTAGCATTTAGTCGACAGAAAAAGAAATGTCTTAGAATACGGCTATTGACTTTTCTTCAAGTATATATAGATAGGCTATACTGTAGAAGATAGTGTCTATATACTTGTGTTATTAAGCAGGTAAATTTTGTGTTTTGGCTACTTTTTTTCATATGAAGGGGGAAATCTGGATGGTTGAACTGGTTGAAGGGGGAAACACAGAAAAAAGGTTGGGAACCACTGCTCTAGACTATCACTCCTTTTATTCATACCGTTTTTCTATCATCTAGCATCATCTAGGAGCTCTAGGCAACACTCAATATGGCCTCTAGACTATCACTCCTTTTATTAATTCAGTTTTTCTATCATCTAGCATCATCTAGGTCTAGGAGCTCTAGGCAACACTCAATATGACCTAGACTCCCACTCCTTTTACTAATACTGTATTTCCATATATTTCCTTGCTTGTGATGTATGGTGTTATACATTGTGATTTGTACAGGATGCAGAGGTGTTGCAAATACAGATGATTGACGAGCATTGTTGACGTGCTCTGTTGGCTTGGCTATGTTGATGAGGACCTGTAAGATAAGAGTAGGGCCTCTGCTAACATGCATTTTTTTCAGGAGGAGATCATCAGTAAGTCATGATGTACTGTGGCAACATGAGTAGTTTTGTACAATTTTACTGCTAGGATTTATTTAAGTAGTTATAGAAAAAGTTATTTCAGATTGATAAGGTGTTCTGCAAGTTACCCTTAGCACTTATGTAAGAGAAAAGAGAGAAGGAAATGTAGGGGTGAAATCTGTACACATATAGGACTGTGTGTGTAAGCTAAAACAACATAAGATTACCCATGTGTGTGTGTGTGTGTGTGTGTGTGTGTGGGCGTGGGTGTGGGTGTGGGTGTAAACATGAAGACAAAAGCTGTGTGAACTAAAAGGCACCCACGTGAACATATTTAAACTATAGTAATCAATGCTCATTTGTATAAACTACAGGCACCCTTGTGGGCCTACATAAACCCTGTGTACCTGTGTAGGGCATCAAGGCGCCTGTGTGTACCTGTGTGAACCATGAATGCCCGCTAGGAAGTAGGCCGAGGTTGAGTAGAAAGTCTCGACAACTGATTAGGCAGCCTTTGTTATGAAATTTTGGTCACTCATAATTTCCAACACAGTAGACTCCCAGCTAACTCATACTTGTGCATCCATTTCTCTCAGTTGATTGGGAGAAAAAGGTACAAAGAGCCTTCTAAGTTGTCATAACGTTACTAAGCACATGCCTCATACTCATAGAATCAAGCCTCAGAACCCTCATGTCATGCTGGGAATATTTTGGAAGTGAATATATTGCAAGAAAAATGTACCAAAAGTCTTCTAAGTTGTAAAAATACTAAGCACAAGCCTAGAATATCATGCAGTAATATTTTCAACAAGTTTAAAAACGGCAACAAATTTAATGTGTAGGTCTCACGGCCTCTTATAGCTTCCTTATTTTTCTTAAATTGCCCTCGTCTGACCATACCTCAAGCCTTGTAAACACTCTTAACTCTTTACCATGAGTGATTATATGTAGTTTTATTGTTTTATGTAAATCAACAAAGTATTGGCCTTTGATGAGACCAACAGGAACTACCACTTGTAGGTCTCGTGGCCTCTTGTAGCTTCCTTATTTTCTTATGTTCAACCCTGGTAATTATATCAGGCCGGATAGAGTTTAGGCTACTGCTGCCAGTTAGGTGGGAGTTTACTGTCGTACATCATGAAATATTGTCATCCTGAAGCTTGGCACATTTATACATCATTAATTGAAAAAGCATTGGCATTTTCACAGTAATAGGATACTTCAATAACGCACCACCCTGTTTAAGCCCCTTACTCTTTTAAAGTTGATTTTAGTAACCTCTGAGATTTGTCTTGTTTTTGCCTGTTCTGCCCTTGATAAAGCCAGCATCCCTCACCCTTGTCAGAACTTAACTTGGAGCATAGTTAGATAAAGTTCCCCTTATATTCCCCCCAAACCTTCCAACTGTCTTATTTCCCTCCCTTACACAAACACTCAGCAAAAAATAATATCCCTGCTCATGTGACACATTGTGTTGTAACACTATAGTCTATTTTTTTTAACGAGGCAAAAACTTCCATTCTATCATAAGGTCTCGTGCTTAAAAAAATGCCTATATTTACCTGATAATATGGTTAACTATGATAAAATACAGCTGAAATTAAGAAGAACCGTAGTACAGTAAACCATCTCTAAATTGAACCCGTATAATTCAAACTTCGGATAATTCGACCCGTTTCAGGCCAGTTTGAATTTTCAATAACTTTCCATAATTCGAGCAAGTTTGAATTATCCTTAGCCTTACTAGTGGGAGTCCGAGCTCTCCCATGCTTGGCGTGCCGCGGCTGCCCAGCGTGATCTGATATATGATCATTTATAATTATCGAATAAATACGATAGGCGGAGGAAGAAGGAGGGAGGGGAAGGAGGAAGGAGGGGAGAGGGGGAGGAGAAGGAAGGGAGAGGGGGAGGAGAAGGAAGGGAGGGAGGGGGAGGAGAGGAGGAGGAGAGGAAATGGGAGGAGGAAGAACTATTTTTTTAAAGTATCCTTCGCTTTGTATACAATCCTTCAGAGTCCTTCACGGGCCTCTTCGCTCCTTCATGCATCCTACAGGAGTCATGGGAGGGCATTGAAATTCCCACAGGATTGCTATAGTATTCCTAGGTTTTTATAAGTACTTTGACAATCGCATGGCTGGCTCAAATAGGGATTAATAATACTAATACTGAAAATACTAATACTGATCATTGCATTGAAGTAATGATTAATCTAGCAATGCCTATCATATTTTAATGTCTTGTAGTAAGTTTTGTCTAATTTGTGGTTTTTAAGGAATATCTGGAAGTATCAAGTCATTGTGAATTGGCTGAAATAGGGACTTCTAATCATTGTAACTGAAAACTGACTCCAGATTCGTGTTCAGCTAGCAAAATTTGCAGTGTTTTTTGAAAAATAGATATGCTTGAAAATTAGTTCTTTGCATTTTTTGGGCATGCTGAACACGAATCTGGAGTCAGTTTTCTGTTACAATGATTAGAAGTCCCTATTTCAGCCAATTCACAATGACATGATACTTCCAGATATTCCTTAAAAACCACAAATTAGACAAAACTTACTACAAGACATAACAATATGATAGGAATTGTTAGATTGATCATTACTTCAATGCAATGATCAGTATTAGTATTTTCAGTATTAGTTCTTATGTGTATACTTTCTATTGTAATATTATTATTATCATGTGGTATTATAAATGTGTGTACTTATAATTATTGTATTAAATACGATGGTTTTGGTGAGTACAAGTACTACAATCTGTGCTGTTTTGGCATGTTTGAGTGAGTTCTTATTGTGTGGAGGGGCTAGAGGTAACCATTGGATAATTCAGACTTTCGGCTAATTCACCAGGTTTCCCCCCAATTAGTTTGAATTAGAGAGGGTTTACTGTATTCCCTTTCTTCTGGCATCAAATATCAGTCAAGAAGCAGCAAGGGGTCAGGATTTTTTGCCTCTTTAAAAAAAAAAACTATAGAGTCCCTGCGGCTGATGGTGTAATGTATCTCAACAAACTGGAGATCCAAGTCCAGCCATCACAATCATGCACATAACTGAGGGGTTTGAAATCACTCATTGCCAGGTGGTTTCTGTCATTAGGGCCACAAGCATAGGCATCCACTAGGGGGGAAACAAACAGGTTATTTGTAGCCCCCTGGATCAGGCCACTTAACTGAGGCCCCGGAGTACTATAATATTAGTACTCCTGATTAAGTTGAGTACTATAATATTAGTACTCCTGATTAAGTTGAGTACTATAATATTAGTACTCCTGATTAAGTTGTTAGTGCAGAGTCAATAGGGAGCTTTAAAAGGAGGCTGGATAATTTCATGGCTGGGGATGAAAGGTGGATGTAGGTAGTGTTAAGTAACAGGAACTACCACGTGTAGGTCTCCCAGCCTCTTGTAGCTTCCTTATTTTCTTATGTTCTTATGTTATTGAGTCATCATGGTAGTGGGTGTGTATCCTTTGTTTCCCCTTGGAAGAGTAAATGTTATGGCTGACGTCCTTGGGTGAAGGGAACAATAAGAACATAAGAGTTACGGCTGACGTCCTTGGGTGAAGGGAACAATAAGAACATAAGAGTTACGGCTGACGTCCTTGGGTGAAGGGAACAATAAGAACATAAGAGTTAC
>JACEEZ010020382.1:45000-70000 GCA_016584305.1 Chionoecetes opilio | reverse complement strand
CTTTCATCTCGTGTGTTGTGTGACTATAGTCTATTTTTTTTTTACGAGGCGAAAATTCCATTCTACTTAAGGTCTTGTGCTTAAAATTATGTCTATGTTTACCTGATAATATGGTTAACTATGATAATATACAACTGAAATTTAGAAGAAACGTTGTATTCCCTTCTCCTGGCATCAAATATCAGTCAATAAGCAGCAAGGGGTCAGGATTTTTCACCTCGTTAAAAAAACAGAGTCTAGTAAGTGTTTGTAAAGCAACTTGATGAACAGGAAGGAAGTTTGAGCCATGCAAGGCCAGTGTTGCATGAGGCAGGAGTACCAGTGCATGACTGACCCTAACCCTCACTCCTGCATGTTCTTTTTCTAGTGGCAGAGTGAGGACGAACCCATATATGAGGAAGCACATCTGTTTAATGTTATAGGTAATTCTGAGTCTGAACACGAATCCTTATATGTAAGTTTGTAAGTTTGTGTCTCTTCGCTTCCCTGTCATGCTGATTCTTCGTTCTGCTGAACCTGTTGGAGCAAAGCACAGCATGGTCTCACAGCTTCATAGCTTCATTACACTGGCTTGGACATGCATGCTTCATCTGTCCTACACAAGGTGGTAATACTAGAAAGAATGAATCAGGCAGCATGTGACGTCCTCAGGCTCTGTAAACGTAAACACACAGCCTCACACACACCATGGGGAACTCCGTAGTGTAGCGGTTAGCACACTCGGCTCACAACCGAGAAGTCCCGGGTTCAATCCCCGGGCGGAGCGAAGACAGACCGGCGGTCTTCTTAAAACCCGAGCCCCTGTCCACCCAGCAGTTAATGGGTACTGGGTGTTAGCCGGGGGTTTGTGACCCGCCTCCCGGGGTGGTGGCTTTGGCCAACACTAAGCACTAAGGATGAATGATAAAAAATGTTGACATGGAGACGGCCATGTGAGCATTGCTCAGGCCCTGTAAAATACAACTAGATGAATACACCATGCATAAATAAACCATAACTTGAGCCTCACACATACCATGCATAAATAAACCATTACTTTGCATATAGCTTGTATTGCTTTCTTGATTGTATAACTTATTTTTGTGATCCCTAAGGCTAAATTGCATCATCGCACATAATTCTAAACCATAACCCGACTGTACACCTTTGTGTGGAGATTTACAGCCCTGATACCCAAAGCAGGGCATCAGGTAAGACTTCATCCATGGATGCCACTTTTGTTTTCATTTTGTGATACATTTGAGTTGCTTTCACACGTGGCAGCTTCATTATTTTTGTGTTGCATAAGTTGTGTTGTTTTATTAAAGCTTTTGTTTATGATAGACAGCTTATCTTCACAGTTGCTTCTTGATGTGTTGAAGGCAAGTTTTAAGTGAACTGTTCTTGGATGTATTTTCACCATAGGAGAATCTAATAACTAATATATATTTGAACTGTTTCATAAATAACTTGATGAGTTCTTACTAACCCTAATGACCAATATTCCTTACTAATTAATTCACTGTAAGAAAGATGTCTATTGAATGCAGTTTGATTTTGGCTAAACTAGAAAATGCATCAGATTGTTTCAGGTAAAGTGTATTTGACAATTCATTAAAAAAACACAATACAGGAGAACCTCGCGTTTAACCGGCATTTAAAACAACGGCAGCCTCAAAACAACGGCACTATTCGACCCAGGCTCTCTCTCTCTCTCTTTTTTTTTTTTTTTTTTTTTTTTTTTTTTTTTTTTTTTTTTTTTTTTTTTTTTTTTTTTTTTTTTTTTTCCCACTGATAAACTCTGGAACTCTCTTCCTGTTTCTATTTTTCCACTTTCCTATGACTTACATCTTTTCAAAAGAAGAGTAACAAGACACCTCCCGAACTAAATTGGCTCACCCCACTTTTTTATTTTATTCTCTTACTGTCTTCTTTATAGGGACTGGCAACTAAGCGGCCTTTGTGTTACCCATTTTTATTGTGCCCTTGGCCAGCTCCTTGTGATGGGGAAGAAAAAAAAAAAAAAAAAAAAGGATTTGGGGGGATTCCATAAGAGTAACTCTCAAAACAACGGCAAAATGAGTTATCCGGCATGCGCTCCCCCCCCCGTGGGTGCCGGATAAACGAGGTTCTCCTGTAAATACCCAGCCATAACAAAATAGCCATAATAAACATCATAAATAGCCATAATAAACAGGCGCTATAGGCTACAACGTAAAAAAAGTTATTTTAAAATAAAATAAAAATATCACGGGTCCGAGCTGGTTGATCCGAGGGGTGGGAGGAAGGAAGAAGCGTGCTACACCTTTGCCCCCTTCACAGAATATCATAATACCTCGACCAGAGGCGCCGGAAGCCTCCCGGAAGCGCGACCTCTGCCTTCAGGAGTTGGTGGAGACGGAGCATAACTACTGAGGCGCTCAGCATGCTCTGCTCCAAGTTCCTCGAGCCACTCAAGAGGATACTCAACGAAGAACAGATTAAGAAGATATTCGGAAAAATACCAGTAAGTTTACAGGTCTACAATAAAAATACCAGTAAGTTTACAGGTCTACAATAAAAATACCAGTAAGTTTACAGGTCTACAATAAAAATACCAGTAAGTTTACAGGGGGGAGATGCTGAGAAGTGCCTTAGAGGTAAGGCGAAAAGAGCGCCTTACCCGTCTTCAGGCGCTTTTGTAACGGCCCGGCTAAGGCACCAATCTCAGGCTATTACAGAATAATTCAGGTGCCTTATCTGCCTACACCTCAACGCCTAAAGCGTGGGCGTGGTCCGAGAATCCTACTAGCCAATCACGCTGCCTGTCTGAGCGCTGCTTAGGCAGCTTCGACCAATCACAAGGCTTGAACACTTTTCCACTGAAACAATAATTTTTGTGCCTTCCTCCCTCACACCTGCACTAAGGCGAAGTGCAACGCTCGCCCCGCCGAAAAGCTGTTTCGTCACAAGTTTGACGTTCATCGCAGGTTTTCACCACCTATAAATATTTGCATTGGGACGTGCCACATACCATGATAATCGGAAAACTGTGCTGATTCCGAGACTGTAAGTGAAAATTTAAAGCAAGCAAAATTACAGGAATAAGAAGGAGTTGAATAAAAAAAGGTGAAAGAAAAAAAAATGTTTATACACGATTTCATTTTGCTCTCATTATCTTATTATAGGTATAGTTTACTGTAATTTTTATACATTCATGATATGCACTAATGTCTCGTGAAGATGATGGTGTGTTCAGTTGTCCTAAATATCATCTGGTAGTATGATAATACCGTGTAATAGTACAACATTTTAGTGCGAGCAGAGCACCCTCCGTGACACTTGTCTCGGCACACCCAAGCGGTTGCTCCACCCGCCGCCCGCCCAACCAAACCTTGCAACACACAACATTTCTATCGCCAACATTTCACACCCTAGTGCCACATTTAGTCTTCCACGATCGATTCATACACACCTTGCAACACTATTATTACGTAAACACCAATTGTTACGTTGTAGCAACTGTAACAAGGCTGTATTTGCCTTCTAAACAGAAGATGAATGTCTGTCAAGGCCAACAGCAGCTCAATAAGGCATGGTCGGACCATGCCTTTGTTTCAGCGCCTTAAGCGGTGCCAATAAGGCGGCATTCTCGACTGAGCATAGGCGGTAGGAGCAGTTTGCCTTAATCACAGGCGCCCCAGTGGATAGGGCGCCCTAGCTTGCTCTCAGCATCCGGCCCCAGGTCTACAATAAAAATACCAGTAAGTTTCCAGGTCTACAATAAAAATACCAGTAAGCTTACAGGTCTACAATAAAAATACTAGTAAGTTTCTCACGGCCTCTTGTAGCTTCCTTATTTTCTTATGTTCTTATGCAAGTGATTTGAGTGGCTAGTCTTTTACACTGACTTACGTTCCTTGGATCTCTCAAAGGTGGCCAAAGGCCGGTTCCCACTAGCCCGCTTGTACGGCCTGTTGTACAACAACAATGAACAACAATGACGTCACAAAAAAGTTGACCGCACCGCCGTACCGCTTTACGGCTGCCGTACAAGGTTAAAATCAAGTCATCTCCCGCTCGGTGGTGTCCGCTCGAGCAGAGGTGCAAACTGTGCCCGGTTCCCACAAATACCACTCAAGCGTTGATGATGGTGACGTCATTATTGGGTGGTGTACGGCAACGGCGGCCGTAGAAGCGGGCTAGTGGGAACCGACCTTAAGACAAAACCACATGATGAGTGAATGGGGGAGGGATTAACGATTTTTTTTTTTTTTTTTTTTTTTTTTTTTTCCATCAAAGAAATGGTCAAGGTATTTTACAAGGACAGTGTTTTATAGATTATGACATGTTTAGTATCCTTGTCAACTAACTAATTTGGTATATTCAGTTACTTTTCGTAATTTTATGGCTAACAACAGTTTTTTTTATAGCAAAGGAAAGATCTGGGCGTGAAGGGTTTAATGAACTTGGATATGGATCTTACCTCCTCCTCCTCCTCCTCCTCCCTCCTCCTCCTCCTCCTCCTCCTCCTCCTCCTCCTCCTCCTCCTCCTCCTCCTCCTCCTCCTCCTCCTTGCCCTTGTCTCTTCCAGGAGCTCGCCAAGATCCATCAGGTGCTACATAAAGGCTTAATAGACGCACAGAACAACTCTAATACCAAAAAAATTTCGGAGATCTTTCTGGAGAACCAAGAGCGACTCATCATCTATGCGGAGTATTGTACCGACCTTGCCGCCGCCCAACAGGAACTTGAAGACGTGATGAACAATAATGAAGAAGCCAGAAATCTTATTCAGGTGAGGCTCATCAAAGGCTCTTAAACTGTTCTGGGCTTTTTAATTACTCTGGACTTTTTGGCTAGGTTTTTTTTTTTTTTTGGACTTTTTGGCTAGGTTGTTTTTTTTTTTTGGACTTTTTGGCTAGGTTGTTTTTTTTTTTTGGACTTTTTGGCTAGGTTTTTTTTTTTTTTGGATTTGGCTTTTTTTTTTGGACTAGGTTTTTTTTTTTTTTTTTGGACTTTTTGGCTAGGTTTTTTTTTTTTTTTTGGACTTTTTGGCTAGGTTTTTTTTTTTTTTTTGGACTTGGCTAGGTTTTTTTTTTTTTTTTTTTGGACTTTTTGGCTAAGTTTTTTTTTTTTTTTTTATATATGTACTAATATTATATGCACCAATACAGGATACTTGATGGCTTAGTGTAATATAATAATGTTGATAGTCAATTCTACAGTCGTACAAGCCACGGTCCATTAAGCCGAAGCTCTCTTATGGACCTCACGCCATGATATTTTCGTTGTCTTTCGTGGGCTACTGATATACATTGACATACTTAATCATTTCAAGTAATAGGGGAAGTGATGATAACAATAACCGTAATACTTTCAGGAGTGCCAGAATGACGTCAATGAGGGGCGCCATCAGCTCAAAGGGTACTTGGTGGTGCCTCTTCAGCGCATCCTCAAATATCACCTTCTCCTGCAAGAGCTTGACCGCCACAGCCAACCAGTAAGTGTTTATCTCTGCTCACTAGTCATTCACAAGGGGAAGGTTTTTTTTCAGTACAGTAAGAGAATAAAGAAATGGGGGTGGGCCAATTTAGTTCGGGAGGTGTCTTTTCACTCCTCTCTTGAAAAGATTTAAGTCGTAGGAAGGTGGAAAAATAGGAACACTTTTGCTGTGTTGACGTACAAAACACTGAAGTTGGTACTCTGATTCTCCCTATTTTTACCTTCTGGGCTTAAAAACTTTTCGATTTTCGTAAACTTTAATTTGAATTGAAATATTTATATGTATTTGTAGGATGTGTAAATTGTTACTATGTGTTATTTGCCACCTCATATGTATAATAAATAGGTCTTTTGTGTGAGAGAGAAAGAAAAGTGTGAGAAATAAATACGAGAAAAAAATAGATCTTTTGTGTGAGAGAAAGAAAAGAATCCCGAAATTGTCACTTGAATGTCTCTCTCTGTCTCTCTTTCAGCATTCCACCAATGAAATGGGTGACCTCAAGAGTGCGTACGATGCCATGAAGGACTTGGCAGAGTACATCAATGAGGCGAAACGAGACAAAGAGATGCTGCAAATTATACAGGACCTTCAGGTAAACCAGCCAGCCAGACAGACTGACAGGCATGATTAAAGTAATTATTATTATTATTATTATTCCTCTTCCTTTTCCTCCTATTCTTTCTTCTTGTTCTTCCTCCGACTACAACTACTACTACTATCTCACCTTCTACTATTACTACTACTACTTCTACTACTACTACAACTTCCACTATTATCTCTACTACTAAAACAACAACAACAGACACACATCTCAACCTGCCTACTGTGCCTCTTAAATAAAAAGGACAGACACAACAGACAACTTATAGAAAAAATAAAGCATAATTTTCAGTACCATTCAATGAGTATGGTACAAAGGATGACGATAGACAACTTATAGAAATAATAAAGCATAATACCATGAATACGTAAAACAGGAACTACCACGTGTAGGTCTCGCAGCCTCTTGTAGCTTCCTTATTTTCTTATGTTCTTATAATTTTCATTACTATTCAATGAGTATGGTACAGCCAAATTCCCAACATCCGACCTCCAAACATCCGACTTGTCCAAACAACCGACTTTTTTCACCACCACATTGTGTCTTGTTTTGGCCATTTATTTTACTTCGTTTTTTTTTTTTAGTTTTTAGAAAACATTGATTTTTGGCTTTATTTATGCATGAATTTTACTTTCGTGTATACCACTGGATCGGCCTTCAAGAGCTGCATCTTTTATGTTCTATACCATTTTGTCCTTACGTTTATGGTCACTTGTGATATCCGAACATCCGACTATTCCAATTACCGACCTACCTTTGGTCCCCCCAAGGTCGGATAATTAATACTTAGCTGTAGTGAGAGGATGCCATTGTATAGTAATTAGTTTCTTATTAGTGTTATTATTTGTGTCTTATTGACTGTTGTTGTTCCAGATGAGTATATTGGAGATGCCGAGCGAGATCAATGACTGGAACGACCTTGGCAAGTTGAGACACGACGGGGAGACGAGGATAGAGTGTCACCCGGAGCCCATGAGGAAAAGGTGCGTTGGCTTGTGCTGAGGAGGAGAGGGAAGGAGGAGAGAGGGTGGTGGAATATATGCCCGTATTCGTAGTCACATACCATCATTGTACGTGGTCATTGTTCACTTTTTGTCGTGTCCTAATTAAATCAATATGTCATGCCAGCTCTGTTGTGATTGCAATAGGAGTACTGTATGATTGCTCTAGTACTTTCCATGGCAGCTACAAGATTAAGTGAATAATTTTGACTGAGTAGAAATGGAACAAAATCATAGCAATTACCACGAGCAATCATGGTATGTGACTATGAATACGAATAGTGCCCTGCTGTTATCTCTCTCTCTCTCTATCTTTTTTATCTTTTTTATTTCATCTAAACAGTTATTAATCATAGTTATACAACAGTTACAGATGGCTTAAAAAATATATTTCTACATTTCTTCTTCTTCTTCCTTGACAGATACGTGTTCATCTTTGACAAGGTGATGGTGATATGCAGCAAGCAAACCAGGGTAAGTGTTGCTTCTCTATACTTCATAAGAATATTGATAATTACCCTTGATGCCTTAGTTATCAGTTGCAGAGAATTGGCAGCTGAATGGAGCCACATTTGATAACCAGAAAACAGTGCATGTAACCTGGAACATCCCTTGCAATACATTGAGGGTGATTTTTTTTTTTTTTTTTTTTTTGTAAAAGGCCTTAGCTCTTTAACCCTTATATACCCTTTTAATACCTTATATACTTCACCTAACCACACAGACCGTGCAAACTGTTCAGCTAGACACAGCGGTGTATTAAGTATGCATGCTGGTATGTACATTTTATAAATCAAGAAATTGAAAATAAAAAAGGTATCTGTTTTATGGATGGGCTCAATTATTTTATCTCTGTAATTCTGCCGATACTTGTAACCCATTTACTCTGCACCTTGTTTCCCTATAAAGTATACCTGTAACTAACCCAAACTAACACCTTTCCTCTGTCTCCTGTGTTAGCCTACAGGGTTTTCCTAGACTGGGGAAATACAAGTAGGCAGCTCTCCATCTTTCTTCCACCACTGTTGCAGAAGCTCTTAAGGATTTTTTTAAGGAAATGAGGATGTGATGAAAGTCTGTTGTTGATGCCTGTGTTCTCACGCGCCTTTTCCCATTGTCTTATTAGCATCAAAGAGTAGTTTACTTCGCACTAAAACACCTGACTATTTTCAATCATCAAATCAATCAACCAATTTGAAGGAATTATTAAGTTTCGTTTTTGAAAATAAGTAAGTTACCAGTTTACAAAAGTATTTCCCAAGCTTTTCTTTCTTCTTTCAAAGGTGAAAAATAGATACTTTCATGTGTTCCACCATTGAAATAGGCCATTCCATAGACCTATTATAATTATACAACTTACAAATAACCAATTATTTCCAAATGTTTTTTTTCGTTTTTTTTTCGTTCGAGCCTATAGCGCCATAATGTAATCGCAGACAACTAACTACTAACCTAACCAACGCTGATGATTTCCTTGACAGAGGCTATCTGGGCTGTTCCTTGGCCATAGTGTGAATAGATGGTCCTTTGGTGAGGTGGCATTAGAGGTACTCAATTAATTAACCGCTGTGGTGATGGTGGTGGTGTGTAGTGTCTCTCTGTGGTGCTGTCCTGTCTATGTATGACCCTGGAGAAAGAAGAAGCTTGTGTCGTGTTGATGTCACCCGAGTATTGTTGACATGTTCAATTGATGGTCCTATAGCAAACACAATTGGCCCTTTCCTTAGTGAATCTTGTATTTATTGGTGTATTTAAGAGAGGAGAGGTTATTATTATTTTTTTTCTCGCTCTCTCTCCCAGCGGGACCAGATATACGATAATTATCATATAAATACGATAAATTGGTGCTTGGCACGATATACGATAATTTTGTCTTGTTAGTTCATTAACCCTTTCACGCACGAAAAGTTTAATAAGTTTTTCCGTCCACTGCGACATCAGTCTGGGGCTCTCTAAAGCCGGCCACACACACACCGGCGCGGCCTGTCCGGCTGATGAAAAGGGGCGTGGCTAGAGGCGGCCGGTGTGTGTGTGGGGGGGTTTTTCATCCAGCGGGGCCTGTCGCAGTGGCCGGATGAAAATCAGTCGACGCTTGAAAATTCCGTCCGGCGCGGCCTGCCGCCTGCGTGTGTGTGGGTGCCTTCCGGCACAGCCCACCCCTCGCTCAGCCAGATAATGACTAATTGTACCAGTTATAATTGTATTTATGATAATATAGGTATTATATATGACGTATTATATATGGCTGCATATGCAGCCATCACCAACAAGTCATTGTCGGACAGCAGATTCATGTTGTCACCACGGTGGTCCGACGTGTACTGTATATTTTCATGAGGCGGCCGGTGTGTGTGTGGGTCTCGTCCGGCGAACGATGCCCCGCCACTTTTTGTCGGCCGGACAGGCCGCGCCGGTGTGTGTGTGGCCGGCTTAAGGGGCCGCGTGTAATGGCTTGACTCTGCGGCGAATGTTTTGGTTATGTTATCAATTTCAACCACGATTATTCTTTTTTCCTGGCATTATTATATATCGTTGGTTTCGCAAAATTATTCTGCCTTATGAAAGACAAAAATAACAAGAAATGCAAGTAAATAGTGGAGTTTAACGACTTAGAAAAAACATTGAGTAAAGAGAAATAAGAAATACTTACGTTCACCACTTTGTAGCTCGATACTTCCTGAGTCGACTTTTTATGGTTTATATGCCAATAAAAGTGGATTTTTATGAGGATTCCAACACTACCATTATAATTTTCATATGGCCAGTATGGCCAGCTCGGGACACGTTTTAAAGGGACGACGATCCGCGCGCATAGGCTGCCTGCTGAGTGGAAACTGCCCACACAACCCTTATCATTTCCATCTACTCCACGAGAGAGTGACAATAGTTTATTTATAGGTCAGCTTGATCTTTGACGCAGAAAATGTTGACGCGATTCTGATAAATACTTTATTTTTTGGCGAATTTTTAAATGTTTTTTGACGCAGTTCGCGTCAAAAGCTCAGATGTAGACGGGCCCGTTTTGACGCGATCGCGTCACCGTGCGTGAAAGGGTTAACGCTCTTTACAATAGAACTACGTCTATTAGCCGATGGTAGAATGATGAATTATATCTAACATAGTATACCAACATTTGTAACTTGACAGCAATAAAACAATTAAATTACCGTGAATTAGCAGCTGAAATGACAGGTTCATATCACTAATATTTCATTTTTATTTAATACGATAATTTTGGCCATAGCTGTACGCTATTGCAATCACTGGCATCTGGTTATACTGCTCTCTTTCTCTCTCTCTCTCCTGGGTCTACGTGTATTGCATTAAGCACTAGACCAACACCACTCACTGTATACTGTAGAGCTACTTGTGCTGCAAAAAATCATTGTGGTATTATTTTCCGTCCACTGATTGAGCTGGGTATAGAATTGTGTCATGAAAGTACTACAGTAAACCCTCTCTAATTCAAACCCGTATATTTCAGACTTTCGGCTAATTCAAACCCGTATATTTCAGACTTTCGGCTAATTCAAACCCGTATAATTCCGACTTTCGGCTAATTCAAACCCGTATATTTCAGACTCGGCTAATTCAAACCCGTATAATTCCGACTCGGCTAATTCAAACCCGTATAATTCCGACTTTCGGCTAATTCAACCCCGTATAATTCCGACTCGGCTAATTCAACCCTGTATAATTCCGACTTTCGGCTAATTCAAACCCGTATAATTCCGACTCGGCTAATTCAACCCCGTATAATTCCGACTCGGCTAATTCAAACCCGTATAATTCCGACTTTCGGCTAATTCAACCCTGTATAATTCAGACTTCGGCTAATTCAACCCTGTATAATTCCGACTTTCGGCTAATTCAACCCCGTATAATTCCGACTCGGCTAATTCAACCCCGTATAATTCCGACTTTCGGCTAATTCAACCCTGTATAATTCAGACTTCGGCTAATTCAACCCTGTATAATTCAGACTCGGCTAATTCAACCCTGTATAATTCCGACTTTCGGCTAATTCAACCCCGTATAATTCCGACTTTCGGCTAATTCAACCCTGTATAATTCCGACTTTCGGCTAATTCAACCCTGTATAATTCCGACTTTCGGCTAATTCAACCCCGTATAATTCCGACTCGGCTAATTCAACCCTGTATAATTCAGACTTTCGGCTAATTCAACCCTGTATAATTCAGACTTTCGGCTAATTCAACCCTGTATAATTCAGACTCTGCTAATTCAACCCTGTATAATTCAGACTCGGCTAATTCAACCCTGTATAATTCAGACTTTCGGCTAATTCAACCCTGTATAATTCAGACTTTCGGCTAATTCAACCCATGTTTACCCTCAATTAGTTCGAATTAGAGGGTTTACTGTGTGGGTTCACCTTATTATATCGTGTTTTGTAAATTTACACATTGTAGTTACCACCTGTTTTCTTTACTATGTAAGTGGGTAGTAAGTATGCCATCTGCACCAGCTGTAAGTACGTATGTAGTTCAGAATTAATATTTGAATTAATATTTGTATATGTTTTTTTTTCACTTTCCTGCTTCCGTGGTAACCTCACCATGTGGCACAGATTATGGAGAGGTTGCTTGGGGTAAATAGAACTTTTTGTCTTGTGGAGTAATTAGAACTTTTGTCTTGTGGGGTGGGGTTTATAGGTTTTTTTTTTGTTTTTTTACATAGAACTTTTTGTCTTGTGGAGTAAATAGAACTTCTTTTTCTCTTGTGGGGTAAATAAAACTTCTTTTGTTTGTGTCTTGTGGGGTAAATAGAACTTTTTTGTCTTGTGGGATAAATAGAACTTTTTTGTCTTGTGGGATAAATAGAACTTTTTTGTCTTGTGGAGTAATTAGAACTTTTTTGTTTTGTGTGATAAATAGAACTTTTTTTTGTCTTGTGGATTAATTAGAACTTTTTTGTCTTGTGGGATAAATAGAACTTTTTTGTGTCTTGTGGAGTAATTAGAACTGTTTTGTCTTGTGGGATAAATATAACTTTTTTGTCTTGTAGGATAAATATTTTTTTTTTGTCTTGTGGGATAAATAGAACTTTTTTGTGTCTTGTGGAGTAATTAGAACTTTTTTGTCTTTTGGGATAAATAGAACTTTTTTTGTCTTTTGGAGTAATTAGAACTTTTTTGTCTT
Organism: Chionoecetes opilio; assembly: GCA_016584305.1. NCBI lineage: Eukaryota > Metazoa > Arthropoda > Malacostraca > Decapoda > Majidae > Chionoecetes > Chionoecetes opilio. Next base: position 57,772 of record JACEEZ010020382.1, on the reverse strand, counting down.
GTGGGATAAATAGAACTTTTTTGTCTTGTGGGATAAATAGAACTTTTTTGTGTCTTGTGGAGTAATTATAACTTTTTTGTCTTGTGGGATAAGTATAACTTTTTTGTCTTGTGGGATAAATAGAACTGTTTTGTGTCTTGGGGAGTAATTAAAACTTTTTTGTCTTGTGGGGTATATAGAACTTTTTCCCTTTGTGTGCAGTATGTCTATGATTTTTGTGATTGAGTCAACATTTGAACTATAAAAGAACTCGACCATTCTTTGCGTGTGTGTTCTTTTTTGTTTGTTTAGCCTGCTCAAGATTTCTCTCTCTCTCTCTCTCTCTCTCTTCTCTCTCTCTCTCTTCTCTCTCCTCTCTCTCTCTCTCTCTCTCTCTCTCTCTCTCTCTCTCTCTCTCTCTCTCTCTCTCTCTCTCTCCTCTCTCTCTCTCTCCTCTCCCCTCTCTCTCTCTCTCTCTCTCTCTCTCTCTCTCCTCTCTCTCTCTCTCTCTCTCTCTCTCTCTCTCTCTCTCTCTCTCTCTCTCTCTCTCTCTCTCTCTCTCTCTCTCTCTCTCTCTCTCTCTCTGTTTTATGTGTGAATGTTGTCGTTGTAGAGAGTATAAGTTTTGAACTCCTATATCAGATTGCATGTAAATTCCCTGTTTACTGTATTGATATTAAATCCACACAAATCAACCCTTCCTGATAACTTATTGTTTTACATTTTCACTAAGAGTATCAACAAATATCCCTCAAAAAAAAAGAAAATATTTGTTACCATACCAATCATTTCCATAAAGACAATCCTTTCTCTCAAAAATAATCCTTCGCAAAAATTTCATCATATATTGATTGAAATCTTAAATTAACAAATCCCTGAAAAATCTAACCCTTTTCACTCAGATGTTAAGGTCAAAATTCAAACACTCTCAGGTATAGGTAGTAGTGTAGTGACCAATTGAAGCCCCTTGTTAACATTATCCTTATTACATTATATCACAATAGGATAAGAAGTATACATTTTGACCAGTTAAAGCCCCTTGTTAACATTATCATTATTACATTTTCTCACAATAGGACGAGAAGTATATTTTCAAGGACGTATAGGTAGTAGTGTAGTCACCAAAGTCCCTTGTTAACATGATGCTAATTTTGCCACAATAGGACGAGAAGTACATATTCAAGGACTGGGTGAAGCTTGAGAACTGCCGCGTTGAAAACTCGGGTGGAGCAGGGGGGAGCGGCTCCACCAAGGTGAAACACAACAGCTTCTACCTAGTGGTGGATGTGAACAAGAAGGCGTACACCATCCTCACCAAGGACAGCGACTCCAAGGAAACCTGGATGAAGAATATCAGCGATGCCATGTGAGTGTGTACTGCCATACAAAGCGTAGATTTAAAAAGGAAATAGGGAAAAACTGGTTCACAAATAGGGTGGTAAATGATTGGAATGGACTCAGTCATCAGGTGGTTAGTGCAGAGTCAATAGGGAGCTTTAAAAGGAGGCTGGATAATTTCATGGATGAAAGGTGGGTGTAGGTAGTGTTAAGTAACAGGAACTACCACATGTAGGTCTCACGGCCTCTTGTAGCTTCCGTATTTACTTATATTCTTATGTTCTTATTTCAGCGAATACCTCAACCCTACCAAGAACCAGGAGATGGGACACACCTTCTCCATCACCACCTTCTCCAGGCCCAACACCAGATGTGTGATATGCACCAAGCTGCTCAAAGGGACCATCTTTCAGGTAAATAAAGTACCGTCAACAACACTATAGTCACCCCTGCACTAAGGTCGCCAGGCAAATATTACAAATTTTACCATCACTACAGACCTGTATGTGCCACTGAAGACACGTACATAATATAAACTACAGTAAAAGCCTTATAACTCTGCACTGTATAACTCGGAATTTGATATAACTCGGCATGGCAAAGACAAGGTTTTTTTTTTTTTTTTTTTACACCTATGCCTATAGCGCGTGTAGGCAGTGAGCTCCATGGGTGGGATGGTAGGCCCTGGAGGCTCACTCGAGGGCTGTGATGGTTGGCCCTCGCCCGTGGTGGCGCAGGCAGGATTTTTATAGTGACGCCTGTGATTAGAGGCTCATGCCGCTCCCTGTGTCCTCCCATGCACTCGCAGTCGAAGGTAGAGTTAATGGACAAGGCATAGTGTTGCAGTAATTAAGTGCTCAAGTGATGTAAAATTAAGTTGTACAGGTACAGTACTGTATACAATACAGTACAGAGTTGTGATTATAAAGTGATTAAAGTGATACCAGTGTTAAAATGCGACACCCCCTAACATCTTGTACATGTTACAACAAGGCTCCCCTCTCCTTGAATTACATGCCTGCTGCTACCCGTTCATTGGTAAGTGTAGTTTTTATGCTTTTACAGTAATGTATTATTATTATTATTATTATTATTATTATTATTATTATTATTATTATTATTATTATTATTATTATTATTATTATTATTATTATTATTATTTATTATTATTATTATTTCCTATCGTACCGAGTTATAAGGCTTTTACTGTACTGTGCATGCCTCTTTAGTGGCACATACAAATCTGTAGTGATGAATTTGTAATACCATATATGGCGCCTGGCAACATTAGTGCAGTGGCGACTTTAGTGTTGACAGTAGAATAAAAGGGAAATTAAGAGCACACACCTCATGCAAGGGGACAATTTCTCATAACTAATATTTTTGTGACGGCACCAAGTCATAACAGTGGATATTCAGACTCCTGGCCTATTCACTCCAGACCTATTCACCCCAGTTTTGATATCTGTCATTACGTCCACAGCAAGGCATCAATGTGGCCCATACAGACTAGAAACAGAAAATACACATAAATATTTATCTTATATTCTTATATCTTGAAGATTACTCGTACGCTCGCACACAGTAAGGTATATAAAAGGTATATACAGTCAAACCTTGATATAACGGACTAAAGGGGGGGAGGAGTGGTCCGTTAAAGCCGATTGTCTGTTATAACGAGGGTATTTTCCCAAGGGTGGAAAAATACATGAAAAAAAAGGAAAAATTGTGAATAAATGAAATAATCACAAACACAACCAGACTGTGTAGCTATGTTGGGAGGTAAACAGTGACTGGCACTACATGCTGAATTTGGTCCGCTCCTACACTTGAAATAAATGAGAAATAATCACAAACACAACCAGACCGTGTAGCTACCCGTCTGTCTAGTCAAGCTCAAGCTCTAATGATAGGTAAACAAACAGATTCAGCCGTGGCTTCAAAAGGTATTGACTATTATCATGACTAATGTTCATTATTATATATATTATATGGTTGTGAAGTGCAGTTCTATACATTATTTAGGTCATTGTAGCACTGCGTGTCACCTTAGATAAGGGTGATTTAGGGTGTTGAGGTGACAGGGAGACAGTAGCAGCGGCCACGCCATAACACTAATAGTCACTATTTTAAACAATACACACCTTCTACCACTAAATCACTAGCAACACAGGCTCCTTCTTTATATATCTTAATATGTGATACATCAAAACTCCTTAAAACCCAAACATTCCAAAGTAAAATGAGAAAATAATACAATTATGTTGAGTTGACAATTTGAGCAGTGATAAGCGGTCTGATATGCCATTCTTGCCCGCAAATTTGTCACGCAAATGGAGTCCGTTACATCCGAAGTCCGTTACATCGAGGTCCGTTATATCGAGGTTTGACTGTACACACAACCCTCGTTTTCCCGGACCTCCATTTCCCGGATATCGGATTTGCCGGTCAAAATCCGAGGTCCGGGGATATGTCAGAGTCCCGGACAAATACCTGGTCCAGTCCGTAAATAGAAAAAGTTGTCCGGCGGTCTGAGCGTCTCCTGTCACCCCTGGTCAGTGTCCGCGCCTCCCGCCAGGTGGCAGCATGCTCAGCGGTCGTATTGTTTACATTTGGGCACACGACACTCACGGTTCACCTGCACCGCCTCCGTTAGTCCCCTGACCCCCACTGCCCTGTCCGCGCCTCCCGCCAGGTGGCAGCATGCTCAGCGGTCGTATTGTTTACATTTTGGCACAAGACACTCGCGGTTCACCTGCACCGCCTCCATCAGTCCCCTGACCCCCACTGCCCCTGGTGCAGGAACATCGGAGACTATTGGAACACTTTCTGCTGCAGCGCCCGCGCTTCCACTCCCACCGTGTAGTGCTACACTCTCAACTCCTCACCCTGAACGTCGCCACCTGTGACCTGCCCACCATGCTGGAGGCGGCTGGCGTTTTTTTTTTTTTTTTTTTTTTTTTTTTTTTTTTTTTTTTTTTTTTTTTTTTTTTTTTTTTTTCTTTTTCTCCCATATTAGACCGCTTATCGCCGCTCGAATTGTCAACTCAAGATAATTGTATTATTTTCTCATTTTATTTTGGAATGTATGGGTTTTGATGTATCACATATTAAGATATAATATTATAAGGAAGGAGCCTGTGTTGCTAGTGATTTAGTGGTACACGTAGAAGGTGTGTATTGTTTAAAATAGTGACTTAGTGTTATGGCATGTCCGCTGCTATGTCTCCCTGTCACCAACACCCTAAATCACCCTTATCTAAGGTGACACACAGAGCTACACTGACCTAAATAGTGACACGTGTATAGAACTGCACTTCACAACCATACAATATATATAATAATGAACATTAGTCATGATAATAAGCAATACCTTATTGGAAGTCACGGCTGAATCTGGCTCGTAGTAATTTGTTTACCATTTCACTAGAGCTTGAACTTGACTAGCTACACGGTCTGATTGTGTTTGTGATTATTTCTCATTTATTTCAAGTGTAGGAGCGACCAAATTCAGCCTGTAGTGCCAGTCACTGTTTACCTCCCAACATAGCTACACAGTCTGGTTGTGTTTGTGATTATTTCTCATTTATTTCACAATTTTTTCGTTTTTTTCATATATTTTTCCACCTTTAGAAAAATACCCTCGCTATAACGGACAATCGGCTTTAACGGACCACTCCTCCCCCCCCCTTTAGTCCGTTATATCGAGGTTTGGCTGTATATATATTAGGGTGCCAATAAAAAACGAAAGTTGGATTTTTTTAACGGCCCTTAGTGGAATACTGTGGGGTGGTGAGAAAACAATGTGTGTAAAATTTGAGCGCAATCGAAGTATATTTAAAGGTGGCACAAGTCGATTGATTGTTCCCCCAATAGACTCCGATAGGGACTACAAGGAAGGACATCGTCTCTGGGGTGTTTGTTGGTAATATTGAAGCCTTTTGAGACCTCCCCTTCCTCCAGCTGGGCTGCTGGTCCCCCTCGCTCTTCAAAGCGAGTATTAACCCCTCTAGGGGCGGGGGGTATCATGGTTGCCCAAGCCACTCATTGTCTTCCGCTTGGCCGGGGAAGGGAAGCCTTCAATGTTCCTGGCTGTTGTCAACGGTGCCTCTCGACGACCTGCAAGAGGAATTGGCGCTGATCCTCGTTCTTCGTCAGGCTGAGGTTGAAGGACTGGAACAGCGCCACCCCGCGCTCCGCCGTGTCGTTGGTGACGTGTAGGCTCGCGACGCGCCGAGACGCCACGACGAACCCCGTGTCACTCGGCCACTCCTCCGGCTCCTTCGAGAGGAACGCCCTCTCCGCTCCGACGGTGTCGAGGAGGGCGCCGGATGCCTGGCTTCCGAACGACGCTAGCGTGGACGAGGCGAGGCGGGCGTCGGAGACGGTGATGCGCTTCGGCAGTTCCTCGGATCCTTCTTTCCACTGCATCGCTTCCGCCAGCGCCTTCTTCTCGGCGGTTGGCAAGCAGTGGTCGAAGAGAGCCATGGCGACCAGTGGCTCGCTCAGGTACCAGAAGTGCCGGGAGAAGGTCTTCACGCACGCCTTGCCGATCTCAGCGTCGTGGAAGTCGCGGAGGTCGGCAGCCAGTTTCAAGTCATTCGCCGGCGCGAAGGCGGCCACGGGCGCCTCGAACCAGCGGGTCACGTAGACCTCAGCGACGAAGAAGATGAACCGGCGGAGGCTGGACAGCTCGCGCGGCGAGCAGAGCTCCCCCAGTTGGGCGGCGAACAGCGTAATCTTCGCCGCGTAGATGGCACGCGCCATCCAGCGCGCGCGGTGCATGGCGCCCGGTCGCCGGAACTTCACCTTCGGGACGTCGCCCTCGCCACCCAGCAGGACGATGAAGAGCTCCAGCATCTCCTTGTAGTCGTCCCGTGGGTGGCTGGTGTTGAACAGCGTGGCCCACTCCTGCAGAAGTGTGTCCCGCTTGTTCAGGAGGGTGGGCAGCAGCTCGTCGGGCGTTGGCGGCTCCGGCTGGCTCTGGTCGATGAAAGCCCACCGTTCCTTGAATCGGTTGAAGACGCCGATGTCAGGACCCGACGACGGCCCCATGCAGATAGAGAACGCCTTCTCCAGCACCAGCTCGTGTACATGGTGCCGGCAGGCGAGGCTTAGCAGACGCCGACCAAGCTTCTGCTTCAGCAGGGTGCAGGCACCGGCGAGGGCTCCAGTGTTGGCGGCGGTCGTATCAAACGACATAGCCTCCACACGCTCTGCGAGCCCCCAGTCGTCGAGCGCTTCAGCCACGGCGCTCGCCATCGCCTCTCCAGTCCCACTTGCCAGCTTGGGAACGCCGATGAGCTTCTGGACGCCGTCGCCGGAGACGAGAATAGCCAGCCGATCCACCCGCGTACCGTCGCAATCCGGCAGGATCTTCCCGTCCCAGTGAACGGTAAGAGGCGTGTCAGGGACGAAGGTTGTCTTCACTTCCGCGGCCAGCTGGGACCGGTAGCCGGCGCGAGCCTGCCGGATGCTCTAGGCATTCAGGATCAGCTCCTGAGCATTGTGGCCGAGGCTACTGGCGGTCGCCGCGACGATGCGGAGCGCTTTGCGGTCGCTCACGCCGGTCCGGTCGAGGGCGCTCGCTAACTCCTGGGAGAGCACGACCTGTACCCCCGCGCTCGTCGCTTCGGAGGGCTTGCACCGGTCGGCTCAGCGGTAGCAGCCGCCCCGCCGCGTGCCGGACTGGACTCAACCGAGGAGGAGGAGGAGGAGGACGCGAGCACCGCGCGTTCGTCCAGCTGCGACGTCGAGGCTTCTCGTGATCGCTTCTCTGCCGCCAGTGTCATCTCTCGGCGCTGAACTCGGCGCTCCAGCACCCTGTCAGCTCCCTGCATGATCCCTCAGCGACCCTTCTCGCGTTGCGCCGCTAGGAACTCGCGATCAGCCAGGATCGTCATCAGGGTCATCGCGTCGGCGTGGGCGACGTCGAAGAGGTCGCAGAGGGCCTCTTGAAACTCTTCCTCCTTCGCCTTGTTCGTCGCTCTTCCCTTGCTCTTCACGAGCGCCTTCCAGTCCTTGAACAAGACCTCCACCTTGCGAATGGCGCTTTTTGGCGTCATCGTTGGGATCCTCGCGGTCTCCCAGAACCTTAGCACCTCTTGGACAGTGGCCGCGGCTCTGGTGGCGACGGTTTTCTTTTCCACGTTGTGGAAGTAGAAAGCCCGCTTGAGTACGTCGCCACGAGAGGGGAGTTTGGCTCCGAGGATGGGGTCGGGGTTTGGCTGTCCCACCAGCCAAACAGTCGTAGCTGCACGTGAATGAGCCATTCTGAAAAAGAAATGGGTGATTTACAGACCCGGATTATCCTATAGGCTAGTATAGGCTGCAGCCTAGGGCCCCTCAACCTTAGGGGCCCCAAACTTGGGGTCCCTGCTAAAAGATTTCTATATATAACTTTTTTTGAAAAATGATATTTTGCATTGCTGAATAATTCATTTAACTTAAAACAAAATTACAAATAATTTGAGATAAAGGGCCCCTGTTTGAGGCCCTTTATTTGAGATAAAGGGCCTCTGTTTGAGGCCTTTATTTGAGATAAAGGGCCTCTGTTTGAGGCCTTTTGAGATAAAGGCCTGTTTGAGGCCTTTATTTGAGATAAAGGGCCTCTGTTTGAGGCCTTTATTTGAGATAAAGGGCCCCTGTTTGAGGCCTTTATTTGAGATAAAGGGCCTCTGTTTGAGGCCTTTATTTGAGATAAAGGGCCTCTGTTTGAGGTCTTTATTTGAGATAAAGGGCCTCTGTTTGAGGCCTTTATTTGAGATAAAGGGCCTCTGTTTGAGGCCTTTATTTGAGATAAAGGGCCCCTGTTTGAGGCCTTTATTTGAGATAAAGGGCCTCTGTTTGAGGCCTTTATTTGAGATAAAGGGCCCCTGTTTGAGGCCCTTTATTTGAGATAAAGGGCCCCTGTTTGAGGCCTTTATTTGAGATAAAGGGCCCCTGTTTGAGGCCCTTTATTTGAGATCAAGGGCCTCTGTTTGAGGCCTTTATTTAAGATAAAGGGCCTCTGTTTGAGGCCTTTATTTGAGATAAAGGGCCCCTGTTTGAGGCCCTTTATTTGAGATAAAGGGCCTCTGTTTGAGGCCTTTATTTGAGATAAAGGGCCTCTGTTTGAGGCCTTTATTTGAGATAAAGGGCCCCTGTTTGAGGCCCTTTATTTGAGATAAAGGGCCTCTGTTTGAGGCCTTTATTTGAGATAAAGGGCCTCTGTTTGAGGCCTTTATTTGAGATAAAGGGCCTCTGTTTGAGGCCTTTATTTGAGATAAAGGGCCTCTGTTTGAGGCCTTTATTTGAGATAAAGGGCCTCTGTTTGAGGCCTTTATTTGAGATAAAGGGCCTCTGTTTGAGGCCTTTATTTGAGATAAAGGGCCCCTGTTTGGAGCCCTTTGAGGTTTATAAAAAATGTTTTTTCACTACGGTTGTGTTGAAATATGTGGTAATTTGGTTTGCAATAAATAGTAAAATAGTGGTATTTCTTAAAGAATATTTTTATTGACAATCAAAAGATAGCCTATTCTAGTTTATTTAAAGAATTTGCAATAAGTTTACTTCTAGCTATGTAAATGTCGCTAAAATATATCACAAGTAAAAAATACGGGTGCGGGTGAGTTAGAGGGTGGCTCCGTCTGAGGGGCCCACAATTTAATTAGCCTAGGGGCCCCAAAAGGTCATAATCCGGCCCTGGTGATTTAGAACCCTAGCCTTTCAGACTTGGGTACAGGTATAATCACATAGTACACATAGTACAGGTTTCAATTCACTTGCGCCACCTCTAAATATAAACAGATTCGCTTCAAATTTTGCATGAGAGGTTTTCTCATTACTGCACAGTATCCCACCAAGGGCCGTTCAAAAATATCAAGTTTTAAATTTACCCATGTGCGCTATTGGCACCCTAATCTATAATCATATAAGCGAAAGTGTGTGTGTGTCCGTGTCTGTCTGTGTGTCCGCGATAGGTGCCGTCCCTAGTGCTCCAATCCCATCATATGGCACAGTTTTGGAACCGGGTCGACCAGGGGCACATTTTAAGCCCACTTATGAGATGATCCGATCACTTTTTTTTTTTTTTTTTTTTTTTTTAGTAGCCTATTAGCGAGAATTGTGAAAAAAAACAAGTGGGCTGCGAGAATTGAGGAAACCTTGATGTAGGGTGATGGGTAATGGGTGAGTGAATGGGTGGGGTGATGGGTAATGGGTGAGTGAATGGGTTGGGGCTGATGTGAATGGGTTGGCGTTAATACATACATTTCTACATCCATGATTTCAGGAAAGTTAGAAGGGGCTATCTAGAGAGTCTGTGTTTGGTGGGCCCACCAATAGCCCTCCGCAGGAGCTAGCCAAAAAGTCCGCCCAGAGGGCGGCTTTGCAGCTAGTATATATATATATGGGAATACATCAGCTACTCATACATAACACTACTCATTGTATTCTTTGCTCGGTCACTCATCGTAGCTATAGAGAGTGTCAGTAAGAGCTTATCAGGGATGGGAGATGAGGAGGGAGAGATACACACAGGCTACTTGGTTGTCATACACGCGGCAGGATATGAGACAGAGCTTCTAGGAGATTCTCCATGAAAAAGGAAAATAACCTGTGTTTACACAACACTACTTCACACAACCACTATTTGCACTATTTCGGTACAACCTACTTCAGTATCCATAAGATGACACTTAAGTCTAATAGAATCACATATCCCTATTTCCTGAGGAGCATTATTACCTACTTATAGTTATCCATAATAAGAACATAAGAACATCAGCACTACTTCACACAACCACTATTTGCACTATTTCGGTACAGCCTACTTCAGTATCTATGAGATGACACTAATAGCATTACCTATCCCTATTTCCTGAGGAGGAGGAGGATTTGTATATTCTGCATACTTTTGTATTTTCACTTTTTCTCATGTGCCACTCATGTTTTTTGAGGAAAGGCACTTGTATATGAAAAGAAAAAAGAAAACTGTTCTTTATTCTATTTATGTCTTTGGGATAAGATAAGAGGAGAGTTGTGCAAGACCAGAGAGAAAGAGAGAGAGAGAGCACAAATGAAAGTAATGGAACCTGCAAGGATAAGATGCCTAGGGAGACTGTCCTGCAGCTGCCAGAGTAATAGACAGACTCCGCAGCAATAAATATCATTATAGTCATTATAGTTTAGACTCGAGTAGACACGTCTTGGGGTTACAAGTCGCTTTCTCATCCTTTAAACAAAACTTCAAACGTGTACAGTATTCTCATTGACATTAATATTGCATAGTGGCAATTTATTTCCCCAACATTCTGATATAATTTGAAGTTTGATTCACGCCAAGGCTGTGTCAGAAACTGCAAAACAACCATTGGAGCACCAGTGATGAAGCTCCATCTTAATTCTCTTAACCTAGAAGCCGGATGTGAAATAGGATGTGCCTTATCTCTCTCCACTGGCGTCTGGGTGATAAAGGCAGGTCAGTGCGTGGCAATCCCTGGGGTTGTTATGTCCCACTATCGTCAAAGGAAGTTACATCCTGTCTGCAGTGATGTGTCTTGACATTATGTGGGTCGTTGCCACGTCATGCCCTAGTCCCTCCACTGCTGCCACGGTGCTTGGACGCGGATTCATTCCATTTGGTCATTAGTGATCACGGAAGAATTCCTTGCCTGGGAAACGAGAGAGAAGCCAAAACATTCCATCCAGATCCATAGGCTGCTGTGTGCTAGCCGTGCCCATCATGGCAGAGAAACCTGTGGCACTCCTCAAAACACCCCCTCCCCCCCATCCCTCTCCTCCCACCACCGCCTGCTTCCGGGATTCAGAGAAGTCACAATCAACCGGGCATCATGTGCAAGGTGCAGGGTGGCCTCACAAGGCTCAAAGAGAAGTGCCAGAGCACCTGGAAGAGTCTCACCGCCGAAACTGACGTTGGGGATGGAGAGGAGGGAAATAGAAGAACTGCTGCTCCAAATGGAAGAAAAGAGCCTGCCATGGAGGGCGTGCAGCTCAGACCAAGATCCGTGGCCCTGAATAAGGAGTGGGCCAGGCGCCTCACAGACTACCAGTTCCTTGCAGGCAAAGATGAGAAGCTCCCTAAACGACAGACGCGTTCCACCATCAGAGTGCGCAGGAACCACCGGGCCAGCCTGTTGGTCCCGCAGAACACCAAATCCAATGCCCTGCTGGTCCAGCAGATCACCAGACCTAATGATCCAGTAGGTTGCTGACCCTAACAAATTATTTTATATATTTAGGATGTGAAAGCTGCAAGTTGTATAAGGTATTTGTGGGAATGAACGGTTCTGGGCTTTGTCACCCCACCTATCTGGGAGTAGGCCTTAGGCATGAAGAAAGAAAAATTATTGTTCTTTGGATGAAAAAAACATTTCTTTGCATCAGCTTAGGTCGTAAGTTTGTGATCTTGTACCTTGTTCACGTGTACATTTTCTTTGCAAGGATATAATCTTCTTGTACCTTCTTTGCAAGGATATAATCTTCTTGTACCTTCTTTGCAAGGATATAATCTTCTTGTACCTTCTTTGCAAGGATATAATCTTCTTGTACCTTCTTTGCAAGGATATAATCTTCTTGTACCTTCTTTGCAAGGATATAATCTTCTTGTACCTTCTTCACGTGTACATTTTCTTTGCAAGGATATAATCTTCTTGTACCTTCTTTGCAAGGATATAATCTTCTTGTACCTTCTTTGCAAGGATATAATCTTCTTGTACCTTCTTTGCAAGGATATAATCTTCTTGTACCTTCTTTGCAAGGATATAATCTTCTTGTACCTTCTTTGCAAGGATATAATCTTCTTGTACCTACTTTGCAAGGATATAATCTTCTTGTACCTTCTTTGCAAGGATATAATCTTCTTGTACCTTCTTTGCAAGGATATAATCTTCTTGTACCTTCTTTGCAAGGATATATCTTCTTGTACCTTCTTTGCAAGGATATAATCTTCTTGTACCTTCTTTGCAAGGATATAATCTTCTTGTACCTTCTTTGCAAGGATATAATCTTCTTGTACCTTCTTTGCAAGGATATAATCTTCTTGTACCTTCTTTGCAAGGATATAATCTTCTTGTACCTTCTTTGCAAGGATATAATCTTCTTGTACCTTCTTTGCAAGGATATAATCTTCTTGTACCTTCTTTGCAAGGATATAATCTTCTTGTACCTTCTTTGCAAGGATATAATCTTCTTGTACCTTCTTTGCAAGGATATAATCTTCTTGTACCTTCTTTGCAAGGATATAATCTTCTTGTACCTTCTTTGCAAGGATATAATCTTCTTGTACCTTCTTTGCAAGGATATAATCTTCTTGTACCTTCTTTGCAAGGATATAATCTTCTTGTACCTTCTTTGCAAGGATATAATCTTCTTGTACCTTCTTTGCAAGGATATAATCTTCTTGTACCTTCTTTGCAAGGATATAATCTTCTTGTACCTTCTTTGCAAGGATATA
>JACEEZ010020382.1:0-42500 GCA_016584305.1 Chionoecetes opilio | reverse complement strand
AGTGCTTCTCTGAGTGAGTGTGTGTGTCTGTCTGTCTGCGATGCCTCATTCACTTCAGCTCGTGTTACAGTTTTGAGAGTTTTGAATAGGAATTGAACAGGAACTACCACGTTTAGGTCTCACGGCCTCTTGTAGCTTCCTTATTTTCTTATATTCTTATGTTCTAATAATCTGATACTACTGTTATTTTGCTCAGGCATTCCAACTCTTCTTCTTCTTCTTTCTGTTTAACATCAGTTTTTCCCATAATATTTTATGAGGTTAGACGACCGATGATACGCTTCCAACTATCAACTATCTCATTCTCTCTATCTCACTCTCTCATTCTCTAACTATCAACAACTACAACTACCTCATTCTATTTCTCACTCTCTCATTCTCTAACTATCAACAACTACAACTACCTCATTCTATTTCTCACTCTCTCATTCTCTAACTATCAACAAACACAACTACCTCATTCCAAGTGACACCATTAACGCACCACGCACCACCCTTGCAGACTGTTCTCCCTGCTGTCCCACCCCCTGTACGACACTGCTGTGGCTAAGTTCTCCTACCAGGGCTCAGGGGCCAACTACCTGTCCCTGGAGCCTGGAGACAAGGTGATCATCCTCAGCCATGACGGGGAGAGCACTGGGTGGTGGAAGGGGAGAATAGACAATAGGGTAAGTAATGCTCCCATGTTTTTTAGGCAGTCTCAGTTTAGTTCAGTTGTGGGTCGGGAGTGAGGCCTTTTTTAACCTCTTGAGACCCAGAATGTAATTTCCATTGTAATTTGGGTACCATAAAAAGACTTTTAATGAATATAAGCAATATTTTATAGCTATGACCTGTTTAGTATTCTTGTCAATTACCTAATTTGGTATATTCAGTTACTTTTCGTTATTTTATGGCTAACAGACAATTTTGTATAGCCAAGGAAAGATCTGGGCATGAAGGGGTTAAGGGCACTCCCTGACGTGTCTCTTCTTGCTGTCTGGGTCTTTAGTTAGTTGTCTTCTCTTATTCTGTCTTTTGAATTCTTTCTCTTTCTTTCCTCGTATTTTCTCTGGTCATCCAAAAACTGTTTATTGTTCTTTTTGCTTCTCGTCTCTCAAGTCAAGGTTTTTATGATTTTTTGGTCTCTCTTCGGCCTTTTGTAGCTTTCTTATGTTCTTATGTGAAACAGAAGTGAACTGATAATGATCTTTAATATTTTCAGGTGGGTTACTTCCCTAAGGAGTTTGTGCATGTAAAAGACAACATGGACAGTATGTAAGAGAAGTGTTTTAGTAGTAGTAGTAGTATCAATATTGGCTTCAGGAGGATGCAAAGAGGTGCTGCAATGCACTCTCTCAGACACCATTCTATCATATATGAATCTTTGATGAGATCTGTGATTATATCTTTTCCTGATTTTATTTATCTTTCTTTTTGTCTTTTTTTAGCATTGTCATTTCACTCCTTACAGTACCAGAAAGTGTAGAGGAAAACAATATCTAACAGTATTTTTTTATATTTTTTTTTTGATAGTTTTCTTGATTGCCTATAACCTATTCCTAAATTTTTATATTTAAATTTAATTTTTTTTTTTTTTTTTTTTTTTTTTTTTTTTTTTTTTTTTTTTTTTTTTTTTTTTTTTTTTTTTTTTTTTTTTTTTTTTTTTTTTTTCCTCCCATTTAGTTTTTACTTTACTTCTCTACTTTACTTTTTAGCTTCACATTTTAGTACTTTTTTGTGTTTTTCCCCTGCATGTGTCAGGGGAGCGTCTTGGGGGTGTGTCATCACTTCAGGTGACACATGACTCCAGTATTCATGTGCCAAAAGTGTTTCACGAGGACTTGCGTTTCTTTGTTAACATTGTAGTGTGAGCCAAAGACTACTATAGTTATTTTTTTTAACAAGGCAAAAATTCCATTCTTAAGGTCTCATGCTTAAAATGATGCCTATATTTACCTGATACTGTAATATGGTTAACTGATAAAAATACAGCTGAAATTAAGATAACTGTACTATTCCCTTCTCCTGGCATCAAATATCAGTCAGTAAGCAACAAAGGATCAGGATTTTTTGCCTCGTTAAAAAAAGAGTATAGTAAACAGTAGTCTTTGTGTGAGCCTTTAGTAGCGTGTTGTCGATGAAGAGTGAGAGCCATACGGGCCTTGTGTTCTAACGTGCGGCCTCCAGTCACGGCCACCGCCAGTCATAAGTGTGAGTCATTCAAGTATATAACGTGCTGTGAGTCACTACTTCAGTCCTCATTACAGGGATACTAGCTAGCATAGTACCTATACTAGCCTGTTAGCATGTCTTCTCCATACCCACAAGGTTTTGCCGGTAGTGTGAAGAGCCTGGCCATTAGTGCTGTGGCTGTGTCATGTGTGCATCTCAAAGCTACCCTCAACAACACTATAGTCACCAAACACCATATAAACAAATTTTAGCATCACTACAGACTTGTATGTATCACTGAAGAGGCATGCACAGTAGGTTATATTTTGTACATGTCTTCTGTGGCACATGCAAGTCTGTAGTGATGCTAAAATTCGTTATATATGGCACCTGGCGACTTTAGTGCAGTGGCGACTATAGTGTTGTTGACGGTAGTGGCACATGGTGGGGAGGTTAAGTTTTATAGTAGTGAGTTGCATGTCAGTAGAGGGACAACCTGCAGCTAGACACTTGCAATGTTTATTTATGCATTGTTCTGTCATTCAGCAACATGGTGTCTGGAACGCAGTGTAGAGTTAGTGAGGGCATGTATACTATTGGGCTCAAACAGTGAATACAACAACTATAGTCTATTTATTTTTACGAGATGAAAATTCCGTTCTATTTTAAAGTCTCATGCTTAAAATGATACCTATGTTTACTTGATAATATGATTAACTATGATAAAATACAGCTGAAATTTAGAAGAACTGTACTATTATCTTCCCTGGCATCAAATATCAGTCAGTAAGCAGCAAGGGGTCAGGATTTTTCACCTCGTTAAAGAAAAGACTAGTTTGTATATCATATTTCTCATAGAGCACAAGAAAGCATGACAATGATAGGTCACAAATGTTTTAGAGTGCATAAATGTACAACGTTAATTGATTCAGTGCTCAAATAGCCTTGTTGGAAGCCTATCAAGGGATGGCGGGTTAGTTCAGTGCTGTGAATGTCATGAGTCACTTAAGAATATATAATGTTCGGCACAAAATTAGACCTTGACGATACAGTAATGTAGACGAAGAATATTTACGCCATTTTAGTTTTCCCTCCACAGGAAATATATGTACGTAGCTTTTCTGGTTCAGTTACGTGTAATTATTTGTTATTGTTTCATATAAGCTTTATGATTCTTACAGTGCATGTTTGCAACTATTTTTATGATCTGTAGTGTAATACAGTTGACCCTCGATTTAACGAACTAAAAGGGGGGGAGAAGTGGTGCGTTAAAGCCGATTGTCTGTTAGTGCGAGGGTATTTTCCCAAGGGTGTGAAAATATAGAAAAACACAGGAAATTTTTGAAATATATTGGCAAGAACACCTGCACTGTTCCGACACATTTTACATTTAAGCTCTGACCTAACAGACACATTCTTCAAGCAGCGGACTGTTTGAATGGTTTAGTCCGCTTGTCCGATAGCGAATGTAGTCCGTTAAATCCGAAATCCGTTAAACCGAGGTCCGTTAAATGAGGGTCGACTGTACTGTGAAGCATATTGATCCCGAAACCAAATTACATTATAACCGACATTTATGTAGAAGCATACGTGGTATTTAGCATTTAAGTCATGGCTCACTCACGCATTCCATAGGATGTTGGGTCAGCAAGGAAGTGCCAGCCTTGCCTAGCTCTGGCCGGGTCACCAGACGAGCATTTACTGAACACGTTTCTGTGTCAATCCCTGCCATTCAGTTGCTTTCAGGAGCATGGTCAGTATTATAGGTATTTGTATCTTTTATAGTCTTCTTCTTGAGTCGTAGAACAATTAGAACACACACCACGCCACAATACACACACAGCACACACCACAACACAACACAATACACACACAGCAACACACACCACAACACAACACACACACAACACAACACAATACACACACAGCACACACCACAACACAACACAATACACACACAACACACACCACAACACAACACACATCACAACACAACACAATACACACACAACACACACCACAAGACAACACAATACACACAACACACACCACAACACAACACAATACACACACAACACACACTACAACACAATACACACCACACCACAACACACAACACAATACACACACAACACACACCACAACACAACACAATACACACACAACACACACAATTGAACAGTTTATTTCCATGTGAATTACGTAACCAGAACCAGGAAATCTGAATATAGTATATACAATGTTTACACATTAAGTTATTGGAGGGTTTGAAGTACAGTAAAGCCAAAAGTACATTGCTTTTGAAAGAGTGAGAATGCAAATCATTCTTTTTTTAGACTTATGTTCTGCTTAAAGTTATCAAGTGTGATTGTGGCATTGACCTTTTACAGCCATTATGAAGGTCAAACATAGAGTTGACCTCATGCTGAGTGTTGTTCTGATTCTCATGTAATGCTGTGGATGGGAAGATTAACAAGGGTGTGACTGCATCCTGAGTCATTCCCCAAACTGAGTAGTGCACTAATGAGCCCGTGTATAAGTCATTGTGTAGTGGGCAGTGTGTGGGTTAGTACTCCTCCGAGACAAGCAATGTTAGAATCGCGGTGAAGTTTGCTGCTCTTACGGCTGGAGTAACTGTTGAGTAGGCTTCCTTCCTTACGCTCAGTTTGCTCTTACTGCTGGAGTAACTGTGTTGAGTAAGCTTCCTTCCTTACGCTCTCTCTATGCAAGGGGCAAGGGTGTGTAGCGCTGGCCAGTGTGTGTGTGGGATGCCGTGCTTCCCCTCAGTGGTGCTGGAGCAGTGCTCTTGGCGGTGACTATTGTGATGGATTACAATACAATAAGATAGGAGGTGACTCATCGCTTGCTTTATGTATATGCTTACTATAAGATAGCCTGTGACAGGTGACTCTCTTCACTCTGCTGTGTATAGCTAATGTTTTAATTAAGAGGCAATTTAGGAAAGACTCAATATGAATGTTTTCCCTTCAATGGTGTGAGAGGCACCTTTAAGACACATAGATACTGCCACTCTACACAAGCCAACTTTTTGGTAAGAGTGCACACCCCAGCAAAGCTGTTGCTCCATGTGCCCACAAGCTGACAGAGTGGCACCAAGTTGTATGAAAGTGTAGCAAATAACTCTAAAGTGCTACCTAGATTTTCTGGTAAAGCAGCATTGGGAACAAAATCATAATGTATAAGGAGGGAGGGAGGGGGGAGGTGCTTTAGTGGTGTAAAAACATGGACAATAATATTAGATACATTTGCTCACTCCTGTAAGGCTCCAAAAGCCATGTTGTGCAAAGTTATTGCATGTGTATAAGTAGCCAGCCTCTCATCTGAAGCCTCTAGAATGAGATGATTTGAACAGTGATTCCATTGGTGCTCAATAAGGTAGTTTTAGAGGGTTTATTTTCTGGCAAATATATTCTTGAGCAAGTTCTCAGCTTCAAGTCGCCTGGCTTACCTTATCTCACAGTGGTTTGTTCCCTGGTGATGGTGTGAGGCAGAGTGGCTCACTCGGCCCTGTGATATACCCTATTCAGTACATTAACTTAGAACTAATCCACTGTTCAGTAGAAAAAAAGGCCAATCAAGTATTTAGTGGTAGCCAAGTGTCAGGGCTCCGAGTGGGTTGTTGTCCAGCAGTCTGCCTCACACTGCCACCAAGCGAGGGACAGGCGCAAGATAGACCTTCAAACGGTTGGCTGGAGATGAGAAGTTGACCTCAAGTACATTTTTGCCAAGTTAAAAGAAGGGGAAAAAAAGACTCGTGTAACTTTTAACATATAAAGTAAACCAGTGAGGTGAAGGTTTTGCTTTTACTCTGGAAAGATGCAAATTGTTAACTGTTTGTTGTGCATAGTTTGTGTGTGGCAGAGAGAGAAAGAGATATAATGTGTGTGTGTGTGTGTGTGTGTGTGTATCTACCTAGTTGTTATGTACGGGAAATGATTTACCTTTGTGGGTCCCGTCTATGTCTCCATTGGTCAATCATAAACATTAGAATCAATACTATTCTTGACATTTACTATTACATTGTCCAGGTTATTGTTCATATCCATACAGTGATAGGGATAACTATTTCTCAATGTCCTTCAAGCATCTCGCCTTCCTCAGTTTCCTTCCATGTCCTCTTGTGACTTCTACGTCCTTTACATATATATCTTCTTTGTCAATTCTCTCCAATCCCAACATAGCTCTATACATTGACGCTGTCCTTGCATTCCCTATTTGCATGCTTTAGACCTCTCATTTTTCTCCTCTCTTAGTCCCTTTTTGTATTATAATCATGCTTACAGTTCTTCCTTTTATCATACATCATAGGGATCCAATTACTCTCCTCCCTCATAGCGCTCTTCCTCTTGTCTCATCTTTCATGTTTGCACAAAATCGTACCAAGATACTATACTCCCGATTCCTGCACCTTTTCCAATCTTTTCCCATCCTACCTGATTTCACATTCCATAGGACACTCAACTCTTACTTTATACGAGCTCTCAGAATCTACAACTTCTACTCTTTTCACAGGAACTACCACGTGTAGGTCTCGCGGCCTCTTGTAGCTTCCTTATTTTCTTATGTTCTTATGTTCTTCAAAAACCATCATCTTATTTTTGTTAACACTCATTCTCAGCTTTCATATTCTGCACACATCATCAAACACGTTTAAATTCCATTTAAAATTTTTGACTATTCGTATATCTTATATTCAAATCTTCCTCCTATTCATCTTTTTTTCATAATTAAACATCATCCGGAAACAAGCTCACGTAACTCTTCAAATCAACATGTCATTAATATGAATCAGGAACATAACAGGTGCTAACACTGCTTGCTGTACGCATATTGTCTTCAATTTCAAGTAAGCGCAGTCCACCCATCCATTTCTTTCTTGCACCGCGTCAATCACTCAAGTGGAAGCACTGCAGATTTGAAACAAGGAACTCCCAGCTCTGAATCTGAATAACCTATCTGACTGTGTGTGGGTGGGTGTATCTGTGTGTGTGTGGATGTCTGTGTGTGTGTGAGTGGGTGTATCTGTGTGTGTGGATGGGTGTGTGTGTGGTGTGTGTGTGTGTGTGTGGTGGTGTGTGTGTGTGTGTGTGTGTGTGTGTGTGTGTGTGTGGGACAAGTGGTGTGAGACAACCACTCCTGGGCCTGTCCTTTACCTTGCAAACACTGGTCCCGCACCTCAAGATTGTCAGTCTCCTTCACCACGCAGTTCATGTACAAACTTTGTGCACAAGAAAATTTCACTGCATGTAAATTCCAGTCCACTATATTGCATTACTATTTTTACTCAGTATACTTAAACTGTAGTCTGTAAGTGATTAGCCTACAAGATATTTATTTAGTTTATTCACAGATTATTATACCATGATTGTGTACATATGCATATATATTTAGGTAATTAAAATTCATTATCCTTAAGTTACCAATACCTGTGAAAGTGTAATACAAATTATTAAAGTTGTAATCAATGCAATTTTGTGATACATATCCACATGTCCCGTAGCTAATGATATGGTAAGGGTGTACCAGAACAGTTATTGTGCTATTGACATGTAGAAGCCAAGGATGTAATAAGCAGTGCAATGGGTTAATGTCTGTCATCAGTTATATGGTTGCTCCATTTGGGTGTTTCTCTTACTTCCAGACTCATCTAGTGCTGGCCATTTCAGTTTCTGCCTCCAAGAAACTTTATTTACTCTCCCCCCCGTCCCAATTCCCAATGTATAATCTTCCTCCAACAACTACACATCCTTCATTTAATCTAACCATCCTGCTGTAACATCCCGTTCCTCTCCCCTTCCCTCACCATTTCACTCTTTCTCTATAACCCCTTCTGGCACATTCACCTTTTTAGGCATTAAATCAATCAATCTATAACCTCTCCCTTTTTTATGCTTTGCCATAGTGCCATATATGACCTGATGTCTGGCACATTTCCCCTTTTTTGGCATTACAATCAACAATCTGACTTCCAGAGTAATCTATTGCTTGCCATTTCAGTTCAATCATCCATTGCCAGTGGCGTACATAGGAAATTGAAAAAGGGGGGGATACATAGAGAGAGAGAGAGAGAAGCGATAAAAGTCACAAGAGAAGTGTTGGCACGCCTGCTGTCATGGAGTCATGTTGGCAGCCTTGGACGTTTGTTTACTTCGTCTGGCTCGTCATGGCTGTATCAAAACTGTGCATTTAACTCGATTATTCTTTATACACAAGCTTGTCTGCTACCATGGACAAGTACATGGGGCGTCTATAACATCTTAGAGGTTGAGATACCATTAAAATATGAAAAAGATAAGTGCCAAATCGAGAAACAAGAGCAGGAGCGAGTGTACCCCAGACTGTTTACCAGCCACCATCCTGGCAGCCACCGAGGAACATGAGGGTGGAGGGGACGCGGCGACCCCTACATTACAGCTTGGCAACGTTGGGGTTAAGGTGGAGGGCGAGGGTCAGGTGGTGGGACTGGTGGAGGCTGTGGAGGAGGTAGTGGATGAGCCCTGGGAGGAAATAACCCCCCCGCCAGATCTCTCTCAAGGCTATGTGGTGGATCTTACACAGCAGTTCAATCGCATTTTCGTCCAGTCCACCTTCGATAGCTTTAAAGGTGAGTGAAAAGACTGTTTACTTGTAGAGATAAGGTAAAGTTGTAAAGTTCCATAAGGTTGGGTAAAATTCTAGAGTCCTTTCACGCCCTTATTAGTGGGCTTTTTACCTCCAGACCTTCACAGATCACTTCAGATACCTCTAAAACGTAATTATAAAGTGGATGAGGGATAAAAAAAAAAGTGTATTATTCTAGTGTTTGCCCATTCTCCCCCTCTCCCACAAAACAAGCTTGGGGACCTGGGGGAATGCGAGATATTTGGCTGGGGTACAAAATATACGTCGCAAGCACATAGTTTTTGAGTTAGCGGTGTTGAAAATATTCCCTAGATCTAGGGGAAATTCATTGGATTTCTTCTCAGTCCAGAGACGTGTGAACCTGACGATCCTCACAGAATGATGACCGAAGTGTTGAGAACCTCCCCAACGTTAGGAGTTTAGATTTGTTTAGGTTAGGTTAGATTTGGCTAGGTTAGGTTAGATTTGGTTAGGTTAGGATCGGTTAGATTTGGTTAGGTTAGGTTAAATTTGATTAGGTTAGGTTAAATTTGATTAGGTTTGGTTAAATTTGATTAGGTTAGGTTAAATTTGGTTAGGTTAGGTTAGGCTCAATTTGGCTAGGCTAGGTTAGGCTCAATTTGGCTAGGCTAGGTTAATTTTGGTTAGGCAAATTTCTCTAGATATAAGGAAATAACCCTAGATCTAGGGAATTTTACCCCCCCCTACACAACTCTTAAATTACGTGTTTTCGACGCATAATTTGTTCCCCACCCGAAAACCCCGCATTCCCACAGGTCCCCAAACTTGTTTGGGGAAGTGGGAGAGTATGGGCAAACACTAGAAATTTACCGGTAAGGTAAAGGTTAGTGAAAAGACTCTTTGCGGTAAAGATTCGTAGGTTATAATGGACGAGAAATTCTTGATGGACAAGAAGGTGATTATGCCCCCCCCCCCCCCCCCCCCGAAATTTAATTCAGTTAAAAGAATATCATACAGGCCTAGTTCCTGTGATATTATTGTACATACATCACCTAAATTGTAAATAATAGGCCTAACAATTTAAATCATCTTTCCTTATGTAATGGGGTGTCTTATTTTGGTATATGCTTAGCCTAGGTGTATTTCGGTATGTGTCAATGTATTTCGGTAAATTTCAGTGTATTTCAGGCAAGGGCAAGTCGGCGGCCAGACCAAGAACTGTTCATCCTTCCTTTTAAAATGTTATTGTATACTGGACGGTATTATATTTAAGGTGAAAACTATTGACTATGTGAGGGAATGATAGTTGGAGGGAAGGAAGTAGAGAAGGACAGGTGGACATTCTCTGTGTCAGAAAAGCGTGTACATAGGACTCCCTTGGTGGTGTGTGTGACATGATGGTTTCTTTGACAGAGTTTGAGAAGCTGTTCAACAAATTTAAAGCTGAAACTGGTTCCGTATTTCGAATCAAGTCCTCTTGCAGCGTTGCCTATGAAAATTCTCGTAGGAAGAGGTATTTAATTCCGTCCCGCTTCAAGTTCGTCACCGTGCGGTACTGCTGCGTGCACTTCGGCCAGCCTAAGGTCGCCGGCCAGGGCATCCGCGTCAAGCAAAGGTCAGTGGCAGCCTACACAGACTTCTTCTTAGCACGCTGATGCATCCCAGTCAATAGGTCAAGGAAAGGGGCATTGCACGGCTAATCAGGTATCTTCACTCATGGGAATAAATATCTCCACTGAAATTATGCATGTTGCTTTCCCTGCTGGACCTGATGGTGATTGGTTGCATCTTGTTGTGCTATTGGGAACACGGTCTTCTGTGATGTGGCAGCAAGGGTGAAAATGTTCATCTGTTTGTCTTCTAGTAACGATAAGAACAATGACAGTTCGCATTCAGTGAAGACATGGAAATATGGCACCGACACTGACTTAGGTTTCAGTGTGATTCTTATGAATTTATAAAACTGATATGGAAGAAAGTCATTAAGAGGCATGGGATATCACCTTTACCTGTCTCTCACCTCATTTTTATCTTCCTCCTCTTGTCTCATCTCCTTTCTTTTCCTCCTCCTGTCTCACCTTTCTATTTTCCTCCTCCTGTCTCACCCCCTATCTATTTTCCTCCTGTCTCACCTCCTTTCTTTTCCTCCTCCTGTCTCACCTCCTTTCTTTTCCTCCTCCTGTCTCACCTTTCTATTTTCCTCCTCCTGTCGCACCTCCTTTCTTTTCCTCCTCCTGTCTCATCCCCTTTCTAATTTGTGCCATATAACCTCTGATGTCTGGCACATTCCTCTTTTTTTTGGCATTAAATCAATCCTTTCTATTTTCCTCCTCCTGTCTCACCTCCTTCCTCTATCCCCTCCTCCTCCTCCTCCTCCTCCTCCTCCTCCTCCTCCTCCTCCTCCTCCTCCTCCTCCTCCTCCTCCTCCTCCTCCTCCTCCCTCCTCCTCCTCCTCCTCCTCCTCCTCCTCCTCCTCCTCCTCCTCCTCCTCCTCTCCTCCTCCTCCTCCCTCCTCCTCCTCCTCCTCCTCCTCCTCCTCCTCCTCCTCCTCCTCCTCCTCCTCCTCCTCCTCTCCTCCTCCTCCTCCTCCTCCTCCTCCTCCTCCTCCTCCTCCTCCTCCTCCTCCTCCCCCTCCTCCTCCTCCTCCTCCTCCTCCTCCTCCTCCTCTCCACCCCCAGATACCTCCCATGTGGTTGCCAGTCCGTGCTGTCCCTTTCGTACAACCGTGGCGCCCTCGTCGTGTCCCAGGCCAACATGCAACACAACCACGAGGTGAGCAGCAAGATGGCTCCCTTCTATGCCATCAACCGCCGCATCAGCAACGCCGAGCTGAAGGACGTGGCGGGTGTGGTGGAGATGATTCCCAGCAGCCGAGCACTCCAGCATTTCCTCCAGATCAATTTCCGCCGCCCCACGACACTACAGGATGCCAAGAACGTTCGGGCTCGTCTCAAGGCTCTCAAAGTTCCTCAGGCGTCTATCATAAAGTCCCAAATATCTGAGGAGTCAATGGCACTGTTCAGGGAAGAGGAAGAAGAGGAGGAGGAGGCTGTGATAGATAGCATTGATGGTGTTGATTTTAATGTGCAGGATGAGGTTGTGAGAGAGGGAGGTGAGCTAAGTGAATGTGACTACTGGGGAGAAGCCACCCCTTGTAAAGTAGCTAAAAGACAACAGCACCAGCAGCAGCATCAGGAGGAACTAGGAGAGGGTGAGGAGGAGGAGCAGGAGCCTGACCTTGACCCAGGCACGAGGAGAAAAGTCCTCAGTGAAGTAAACACCAGACTCTTCAGTGTATTGGAAAGCTGCAATACCACAGTTTTCAGGGAACGTGTTTCTGTTATAGAGAGGCTCATTGAGGGGTGGGAGAACGACGAGCCAGTCCACCTACAGTACATGGAAAGGAGTGATTTCAAAGCCAGAAGACATGAACCATTTAGACATGTAAGTGCATGTGCTACAAACACCAGCATGTTTCAGCAAAAGATTGAGAGTGAGAATGACAGGAATACAAACTCATGTACGTCTATTGATGGTTTGAATATTGCACTGCCTGTCTTGGAAACGAATGGAAAGTCACAGTTTTATCCTGCACAAGTGAACAAGTTAACAAAGATGGATTGTAAGAGCCAGTCAAGGGTTGGGGGTGTGATGGAAGTTAAAAAATGGCAATAGATCCATCATGAACCATATATCAGACAGTGAAAACTCAACACAACTCTACAGAACAGATACACAACGTTCCACAGAGATAAGGAAAAGTGAGAAAAGAGAAAGTAATGATAAAAGACCCATCATTATATCAATAGTGAAGGGGTTTGTAGGGGGAGGTGAACAGGCGGTTGAAGTGGAGATTGAAGGGGGACGGCGAGGAGGCCAAGGTGAAGACTGTTAAACGGGAGCCTCTGGACTACTATGAGGTCAATGTTGGGGACTAAAGACTGCACTTTTTTTTTTAACGAGGTGATAAATCCTGACCCCTTGCTGCTGACTGACTTTTTTTTTTTTTTTTTTTTTTTTTTTTTTTTTTTTTTTTTATATTATTTGATGCCAGGAGAAAGGAATACTACAGTTCTTCTAAATTGCAGTTGTATATTATCATAGTTAACCCTATTATCAGGTAAACATAGGCATCCATTTAAGCATGAGACCTTAAGATAGAATGGAATTTTCGCCTCGTTAAAAAAATAGACTATAAGGGTAAATGCTCTGCCAGTTCCTTAGTGTCTGCAATCTACATACAAACATGAACTCCATTTTTATAACACTTTTATTATCCTGACCATCTTATCTTCCATTTTTAAGAACAGCATCACTACTTTTCATAGGGAATTAAGTAGCTTCAGAATTTGTACATATGTATAGAAAAAAATATGATGGCTGTGATAGCATGTATATGAGAAAGTATAAGTTGATTGTTGTAGTTTCGTAGATAATTCAGCACTAGGTAGTAGTATTGTTGAATGAATTATGAGTTTCTTGATGTAAAAAGCTATATGCCTTTTACTGAACGTATAAAAAGGGTTCTTAGAGATATTTCAAGCCCGTTTATAGACCTATTTTAGCTGTTTTTAGACAGTTTAGCTTTTTAGATTTAATTTTAGCTGTATTTATAGATACTGATTTAAATTTGCCGGGCTTTAGCAAAGACGAAATTTACTTATTTGTAGCAGGAACTATGGATAATGGGCAAGAGATTCATTCTTCTAGTCAACTAAGAAACTCAAAAATACCCCAATTGTGTGTGTGTGACTGTGTGCAAAAAATATATAATAACAGCTGCTCCGACATTGCTCTTCTACTGCGCTGTTCCATCCTGCTCGCCTCCTCCTTTTTGTTCTTATCACTATCGTACTCACACAGATATCATGCCCCTGGAGACGACTCTACTACTCACACTTATGCAATACTTTCCATGCATTACATTTATTCAGTCAGTCTTGTATTCGAGTTGCAATATTTGAGTAATTAGTTAATATGCCTGTCTTATCTACTTACGGGAAATTTTATAGGGTTCTTCCAGTGTATTTCGGACTTCAGTTTAGTTTTTAAAATTATTCATGGACATATATAGTCATAGGAAACTGAGGAAAGCATTACAAAACATGAAAGACTCCTTGTATGGTTAGCAGACGAGGGCATTGCTCCGTATAGTGATGTATGATAACTAAAAAACCAAGCTACTCAGGAATAAGTATTTAGGTACCTACATTAATACATACACATAGGTATTATTAATAGTCTCAGTTTAATTAGACTCATCACAGATATTCATACACGCCTGTGAGAGTAGGAAAGGCCATGGTGTGATAAATATTTTAGGTAACTCATCGCTTTCTCACCACACAGACTCACAGACTCATCACACGATCTAAAATTCCCCTTATATAAGCAATACCACGTGCTTTTACTTATTGTTTAGGCTCATCAACCCTTTCCCTTTGATTGGCTGGCGTGCACATGTAGTTATCGAAGCATGAATAGGCCGTACACGTGAGCAGGGCCAATGAGAGGGAGGGAGGGAAGGCGAGAAGAGCCAGCTGGATACATTGTTGCCAGGTGGTGCCAGGCTAATATTACCTGAATATAAGAGTGGCAGAATCTCCTATATGTGACAAGATATCCCTATTTTTGCTTGGTTAGTTAAATTCATGTACTATTTAGGATAGGGAGGGATAGGCAGTGGGATGAAGGGATTGGTAGTCGGAGGGATGAGGGAGGCTTGGGAGGGATGGGTAGTGGAAGGAAGGGAGAGGGAGGGAAGGAGATGTGGAGGGAGGAGAGGAGAAGGGGTAAAGAGAGGCAAGGGGGAGGGAGAGACCAATAGAGGGAGGGAGGGAAAGGGAAGAGCCAATGGTGGTTGGTTTACGGCCCGGCGCCTTGTGAGTGGCCGCTTCTGACCAATCTGTAGTCGCCGTTATTTCGTCCAATCTCAGGTAACTTTTCATGTTTGGCGCCAATAATTATCTGCCAATCTTCTTCCAGGTCCCCATTAGAGGTCCGAGTGAGGCCTGTGTCAAATGGCTGGCGGAAAAGATATTTATTCACCCTTTTGCGGGAAGAATAGTGTTACACAAGAAATGGCCGACAAGGAAATGCTTCTTTGTGTAAGGAAATTGTGAAGGAAGGAAGGAGGGAAAGTGGGATAGGGCAGTGAAGAAGCCATTAGTTGACCTCCCTAGCCTTCTCAATCACCCCCATAGTCCTATATAACCCATCATTGACCTCAGATATGTGTGTAAGCAGAGATAAACGTGAAATAGCGACTGAAATATGTTTGCCGTGTCAACCGTGTGTCTGATTTTGGCGATGTTTTGTTTGGCGATAATTTCTGAGTTATTAATATTTCATGGTGACTTTCGGTGGCTTTGTTCCTGCTTTGTTCTTTAGTACGTATGTCTGCTTTCTTCCTGCATCCCTCACGCCAACTAGGAAACATGGGTTTGTGTTAAAGGCAACAGTCACGTATTTCAGCATAGCGGGATGTCGAGAAACCAAAATTTACCAACCGAGCAAAGAAATTGTTTTGGTTTGGTTGGATGCATATAACTTTGTTCTATTCAATCACTTCCCTGTTATTTGAGACCCTGACAAATTTTTCCCGGTGAAGTTTTAGTGCTTTTTCTGATGGAGAACAGTGTTTTTAATGGAAACTGCGACCATAAAATTCGGTGATGAAATAAATATAATTTTAAACTGGGTTTTCAGAAAATAAAACTATATCCATTAGAAAAAACACCTATTTTTGTCCAGGAAAAAATAGTCACGTGTCTCAAAAAATGACCGCGCAGTCCTCGTCCATTATTACCAAATGTTTTACAGTCCTGTATCACCGCTTATTCTGCTGTAGTATTTTCAGGGGATCATTACCAGCCTATATTTTGTGAACATGCCATAAATGTGTGATGAATCGGCTAAGCTGTGTCTGATGAATTCGTGATGACTGGGATTCTAGTAAATTTTCGTTATTAGACACCACTGATTTTGAGCCCGAAGCTTTGTTTTCCTGAAAAGTTTTGGTGTGCTTTGAACTAATCTGGCACTCGTTTTTGGCGGAAATCAATGTTTATATTTAATTGTGGTCACCCCGCCCCTCCCGGTTCGTCCCGCAAACATCCTGAACAACATTTTTTTGTTTCTTTGTATTATTTATCTGTCTAAATCAAACCCCACATCTAACCTAACCAAACCCAACCCGATCCAAACCTAACCTTTTATGGCTGAAATAATTACTTTTTAAAACAATATTAAGATAAAGAACAGATGAATTGAAAAGATAATTTGTATTTACAGAGAAGCATCAGTCGTGTAGAGGTGGCAGCAAGATGGAGGGCGCCGAGGGTGATGATATTGGGGCCTCCTTCCTGACGTCCGAGCAATACATGGTTGAGGGCCATAGCGTGCACAGCCAACAGAATGACGATGAGGAGAAGGAGGACGTTCCCCATGTGCTAAGGGAACAAGACCGCTTCCTGCCCATCGCTAATGTGGCGAGGATCATGAAGCGCGGCATTCCCAAGACTGGCAAGGTGAGAGGCACGACAACACTTGCTTCTCAGGTAACTCACAGCAGGAGAATTATCATCAGATTTTTGTTTAACGTCAGATTTTCCCATAATGTCCTATGAGGTTAGATGGTCGATGATACGGAGAGCTATATTATATATACAGCTATTCGCCCACTGTTTGACTTTACGACCGGCGGTAAATGCTGATAATTGTGCAAAGAAAAAATTATTTTTTTTTATATTTTTTTTATAACATAGTCCGACTTACGTCCAGTGTCACTTACGACGGGTCGGTCGGTCCCAATCACGGTCGTAAGTCGACCACTCGGTGTATTTGATGTGAATTATCTGTGTACTACCCTTGATATAACCACTTAAATATGTGAGTAAGCCTCCTGTTTGTTTTTCCCCCAGATTGCCAAGGATGCCCGAGAGTGTGTACAGGAGTGTGTGAGTGAGTTCATCAGCTTTGTGACCAGTGAGGCCTCAGACCGGTGTCACCAGGTGAGGACAGGGCAGCCCACTGTATGGCTGTATAGCTGGATATCTTTTTAACATCTTATCACCATAGCATGTAGATTCCTGGATTTCTTGCAGTTTACCCATAAGTTTATATTGTTTCATTTCCTAAACCCATTTATTTCCTTATTTCCTTTCTTTTCTTTCCTTTCCTACCTAAACCCTTTTTTTTTCCACAGGAGAAGAGAAAGACGATTAATGGGGAAGACATCTTGTGGGCGATGAATGCACTCGGCTTCGAAAACTACGTGGAACCCTTAAAGATTTACCTCCAGAAGTTCAGAGAGGTGAGTTATGTGTCTGTAGAAGGCATGATGACCTTTTCTTTTATTGTCTTAGTAATAATCATGATCCAAAATTAATCTGTTTAGCCACTTTAACTATTTATGTAGGGATTGAATCATGTCCAGTCAAAGGTGTTATACAGTAAAGTAGTTAAATATAAAGTAGTTATACAGCACTGATCAGAAAGAGATTACAGTCATACCTAAGGAACTGAAACACAGTATCTGCCTCCAGGTACCCTATAATTATCCTCATTCATATGCATTTTCCCTTGAGGCCCAGAGCGTAATTTCCTTTGTAATTTGGCTACCATTAGACGATTTTTAGTGAATATAAGCAATATTTTATAGATATGACCTGTTTAGTATCCTTGTTGACTACCTAATTTGGTATATTAAGTTTCTTTTCGAAATTTTATGGCTAACAACATACAAATTTTAATAGCAGAGGAAAGAGCTGGCGTGAAGGGGTTAAAGTGTCAAAATTAATTCATATTTTCTTTTTTTCATTTACAGTCCACGAAAGGAGAAAAACAGATGGAAGGATCCGTTGAGGGTTCGTACGAAGTTGACTTTGCGAACAACATGGCGACTTTTACTGCCGACCACGTCAGCCAATCGGAAATAGTGTGTACCTATGGCCCGGGACAGGTGACTCAACAGTTCACTCTAGGCTGAGAGTAGGTATAGCATAGGTATTACTGTGTGCGTGTGTGTGTGTGTGTGTTGTGTGCGTGTGTGTCGTGTGTGTGTCAGAAATTAATACTGTGTAGGACAGAAGGGAAGAAGTAATGTGTTGTATATTTTCTTACTTGACTATTTATGATCAGAGTGTTGTGCGTTCGTCTGTGTGAATGTGTGTGGGGGTTGTGTGCACCTTTCCATATTCCTTTTGTATGTGACTGTCTCTGCCCTGAAGAAGGAAAACAAATTATTGAGTGCTAAGACGATGTTCATATGATTTTGTAAACCAGTAATTAGTTTTTTCCACTTTAGCAGAAACCAAATGTTCCTTAAATTTTACATAGAGGTCTCAGGGAAGGTGTCGTGTACTTACCGTAGCGAGGCAGTCTAACGGCATTCCTCGAGGGGCAGAATGCACTATGATATGCACTATAATCAACAGACATCCCGCTGAGCAACAAAGCCTGTATCAAAAGCACAGGGTGGTCTTAAGTCTTGTTACCTCAAAAGGGAAGGTAAAGTGGATACCTGGAATCCATGACCAAAATCCTATGGTTTCATAATGGTATCAAAGTTCTTTCATTAGCTATTTTTTATTTTTTTATCAAGAATCTATAGTAACTGTCGTTTCCCTCTTACCAATCAGTCATAAACATATTTTGCAACACCAGGGAGCAGATATGAATAATTAAGTCATGAGGGGAATGCTTTGAATATTGAGCTTTGGTGGAGTCAGAATTTAAGCTCCCTATCCTAATACTGATTGAGCCATGTGAAACTTTGGTCATCTTTGTTACATGCTGTGACAGTACATTGTTACATGCTGTGACAGTACATTGTTACATGCTGTGACAGTACATTGTTACATGCTGTGACAGTACATTGTTACATGCTGTGACAGTACATTGTTACATGCTGTGACAGTACATTGTTACATGCTGTGACAGTACATTGTTACATGCTGTGACAGTACATTGTTACATGCTGTGACAGTACATTGTTACATGCTGTGACAGTACATTGTTACATGCTGTGACAGTACATTGTTACATGCTGTGACAGTACATTGTCACATGTCTTATTAAGGAAGATGTGCTATTTTCCATATTATGTTGAAATCGTTTGTTCTTTTTCAAGATTGCTATTTGTGGACTTGACAAGGATAAATACAGTGGTTTGGGAAAGCAGTCTTGGAAAGTTTCCCTCGGAATTCACTTACCGCTCTCTTACTCCGAAAAGTTACTCATCCTTTGGTTTTTGAAATATTTATTGGAAGACTTAAAAAATATATTGGGTTATTGGAGTGGAGGAGTGCCACAAGACCAGGAGCTTCTCACCTGTGTCCCTTCCACCCTCCACTACGTTGTGGAGAGAGAGGTCTATCAGACGTTGAGTACTTTCATCAATATTTTCTCCATTTCGAGGCCCAAAGTATTTATTGTTTGAACTCCCTGTTGAATTGTAAAGAAATGCTCCATCATTAGTTCAGTCCCTGCTTCAGATGTTCATAGCCCTTCCTCTACATATTAAAGGAGTGACATAAGTTTGGGAAAGCCCAGAGTTGGCTCGGCACTCAGCTGTACTTAAACACAGTGCGAGTGGTGAATGGAGTTAATGGATGTACTATGGTATAAGATA
This sequence comes from Chionoecetes opilio, assembly GCA_016584305.1. NCBI lineage: Eukaryota > Metazoa > Arthropoda > Malacostraca > Decapoda > Majidae > Chionoecetes > Chionoecetes opilio. The sequence goes on along the minus strand of JACEEZ010020382.1, from coordinate 23,110 downwards.
CAGTCTAGTTATCCCGCAGACTGCCGGCCACCCTGTGCATGTATTAGTGATAAGTGTGTGTTGGGAAGGCAAGGAATCACAGACTGGCTCCTCCCGTAAAGGTATGCTGAATGTTGTTATTTCACATAAATTTTGATTTATTCAAGGAATCTATTATTTCCCATAGTTTTACACCAAACCTCCAGCAATATTTTTTTTCTCACAAAAATAAGATAAGCTCTGACTGGGGCCAACATCAAAATATAGTAAAAAAAAAACTAGACATTTGGTTAGATGTTAGCGTATGCTGATGGCAATGGCATCCTTTTTATGAGCAGGACATGAGAAAGGTGGAGAGAACAGAGGAGATGAGGAGTGCATGACTAGAGGAGACGCCAAAAGACCTTTTGGAGAGGTGAGGAAGAGAATATCAGATGGACAAGACAGTTAACAGAAATACATATTTTTCGAATTGAATTGAAAATTATCCTGTAAAGATTTTAAGATCTCTTGGCTGGGCTAAACCCCCAATGTTTCAAGATCCTAAATACGCCCTCGTCTCCAACAACTACACATCCTTCATCTGATTTAACCACCCTGCTGTAACATCCCTTCCCTCACCGTTTCACTCTTTCTCTCGAACCCCTCGCCTTTTTTATGCTTTTCCATAGTGCCATATGACCTCTGTTGTCTGGCACATTTCCCCCTTTTTTTGCATTACAATCAATCAAACAACGTAAGCTGACTAGTGAAAATCAATACTGCAGTCCATATCTATCATAGGGCAATCGAGTTCACACTTGTTCACAATAATGGACGTTTTAAATCGCGCGGGTTCGTCAGCCTCGACCAATCGCCACTCCCTGATAGCGACAGCCGCCCCTTGGATGTCACAGCGTTCCAATCCCTGCATTTCTTACTACTTACACTACAGCACAACACTTATTTAGTTAATCAAGTACAGCAAAACATCATAGGAAGTGCTACAATTAAATCACATATATATTGCCACTAGGGATATTTGAAGATGGACGGATAAACATGTTCTGACGATGTGGGGAGAAACCAAGCCATATCGAACATCGAGAATTTAATAATGCAAGTCAGTCGAAAATTGAAGGAACTATAATTTAGGAGGATAGTTATGGAAGATAAAAAAATGAAATGGGATATGGAGGGTAGAGTGCAAAGAAAGGGCTGCAGACGATGCCATCCAGATCAATAGTTGTACTAAAGGTCTATAAGGCGTATTTGTCGCCCTTGAAGTAAAATTTTACTTTCAAGCTCCGCCCAATTTTATTTTACTCTTTTGAGTTGCATAGAAAACTGCCATTATTACCCTGTTCACGATGTTTTACCCTTTTCCTAAAATTATACAGTCGATGGGTGTGGGTAGGTGCGTTTCAAGAGCTTGGCCAATCAGATCGACCAGTAGAATGTAAAGATTCACCGATAATTGTCAATTTCCTTTAAGTTTCCTCCAATTCAACGTCCAACTGCGCACGCATAGGATACTGTTGTGAAGAATAAAGATGGTAAGGAGTAGTAAGGAGTGAGAGTGTTACTCTTAAAGTATGAAGTCAAGAATATTAAATTTCCCAGCGAGTTACCCAAACCCCAAATCCAATTCGAATTTTTCAATGTGATCCGAATCTTCGTTGACTTGGGGCGAACACCAAAACTGATGATTAATTGCATATTTGGTAGATATTAGTTATCATGGTGATATTACATTTGCAAGAAATGTAAAATTTGGTAATATGATTATATCACACAAAAAGAACTTTTAGAGAACCGATCGCAGGGCACGGAATACGAACATTTCAATGCAATCTGATATCATCTCCAACTTAGGAATGGTTTGTGTAACCCAAAGAGTTAACTCTCGCAAACCCCCATCCACGCCCAAACCCACCACCGCCCCATCACCCATCTGCGACCACCCGCTCACCACCCACCCCCACCGTTTCCCATCTCCTCACCCCTCCCTTTTCTACTTCCCCAAGTGCCAATGACCTCTGCCGCCACTTCACCCCTTTTTGCATTACCATCACACCACACACTAGCGCCTAATCATACTGCAGTCCATATCTACATCAAGGGCAATCGAGTTCACACTAGTCACAATAATGGACGTTTTAAATCGCGCGGGTTCGTCAGCCTCGACCAATCGCCACTCCCTGATAGCGACAGCCGCCCCTTGGATGTCAGCGTCCCAATCCCTGCATTTCTTACTACTTACACTACAGCACAACACTTATTTAGTTAATCAAGTACAGCAAAACATCATAGGAAGTGCTACAATTAAAGCTCAACATATATATATTGCCACTAGGGATAATGAAGTACTGGACGAGATTATAACATGTTCTTGACGTGTGGGCGGAGACGAAACCAAGCCAGATATCGAAAATCGAGACAATTTAAATATAATGCAAGCAAAGTAGAATAATGAAGGAAATATAATTAGGAGGATAGTATAAATAGAAGGAAAAAGCAAACTGGAATAGGAGATAGAGGTGGAAAGATGAAAGAAGGTGGCTGGAGACGAGACCAAGCCAGGAGAAAATCGAGATAATTTACTAAATGTCAATATAAAAGCAAAAGTAGAGTAATGAGGAGATAAGTAGAAGGAAAGATAAGGAAAAAGTAACCTAGAATAGGAGACTGAGGAGGAATAGAATAGAAAACCCACCGTTGGAGAGGCATTTATTTTATAGGTCACAAGAAGAAGAGGAAAGATTGTGTTGTTGGCGTCGACTGGCCAGAGTCCGCTAACATCACCTTTATTCATTGCTAAGGTAACTACACTCAGGTTTAATAGGTTGAATGGGTGATTGAGAGACTTACGACATATAGTTACCGGTGTATGTATGGTATAAAGTGTCCTGTGTGTGTGTATGTAAGTGTGTGTGTGTAGGCGGGGCCGCTATCACATCCGGCCTGAGGTCTTTTATTTACTTAGTACGTCATTAATTGTATTACTTTATACTTTACTGACTTATTTACTGCCTTACCTTAGTACTGCTGCTATATCTTCTCTCATAATAAGTCTGTACTAATTCGCACACTTTGGATAGGACCTGCAGTGTTATATTGATACATTTTGGTTTTTGGGCACCGCTTTTCGAAGACACTTAATTTTGCTTATGCGGTTTTGATGTGAATTGAATAGTACCTGGAACTGTCGGCGAGTGTTCCAATTTTTCACTTTCCCGTCGGCGAGTGTTCCACTGTCTGCGAGAGTTCCTATCGGCGACAGTTCCATAAATCCAGATCCGTATCTCCAGCCTTATTTTTTTAAGGATGTATATTAGACTTTCTTACAATAATGTAGATGTAGGAACATTATTTACTCTCTCTCTCTCTCTCTCTCTCTCTCTCTCTCTCTCTCTCTCTCTCTCTCTCTCTCTCTCTCTCTCTCTCTCTCTCTCTCTCTCTCAGGGTTGCATTGAGGAGGCACCATGACAGAAGTGTTCCAGTACGGCGTGGTGCCCATCACCTGTCATGCCTGGAACAAGGACCGCACCTGTGAGTATCCCTGCACACACACACACACACACACACACACACACACACACACACACACACACACACACACACACATACACACACACACACACATACACACACACACACACACACACACACACACACACACAAACAAACAAACAAACAAACACCATACACACACACACACACACACACACACACACACACACACACACACACACTCCCCTAATTAATCTTGACATGGTGTATTTAAGTGCATTAATTTTAAGTGTATTATTGGTTTCTTAAGTATAATTAAGTTTTGTCTAAGATGTGAGCAATAATGATATAATTATGATTCTTTATTTAAAGCTCTAATATATTTATGATAATTTCTGTGTCCAATTAGAGGCTAGTTATGAGTAAAAGTAATCATCAAATATATGGTAACTTATTGTATTCCATATATGAATCACAGTCAAGTTTCCATCAGTTACATAAAGGAAATATTTTGCTAAATATTTACTCTATGACTGTTGCAAGATTTTCAGACAAGTAAATATTATTTTTCCCTTAGGTAATATGTGATGCTATTCCTAATGGAGATAGTTTTTTCCTGTGCAAACCTCAACATATATTTTCTCACGTTCGGATTAAATTATAATTTAATATCGTTTAATATAAAATCGTATTTAATTGTATTAATTTTAAGTGTATTAATATGGAATAAGGAAGCTACAAGAGGCATACATATATTTTATTACTTTATTTATATATTAGTACTACATATATTTTCTCCCGTTCGGAGGTGTCGCGCTGAGCCTCAACAACAACGAGGTCAACATCTACCAGCGTGCCGGGTCAGAGTGGCGGCTGCTGGAGACCCTTCAAGGTCATGACCTGCGCGTCACCGGCATTGACTGGGCAGCCAACACCAACCGCATCGTGACCTGCGGCGCCGTGAGTTCATTACTCATCTCTTAACCCCTTGAGACCCAGAGCGTAATTTTCATGGTAATTTGGGTACCATTAAACGATTTTTAATGAATATAAGCAATATTTTATAGATATGACCTGTTTAGTACCCTTGTCCACTAACTAATTTGGTATATTAAGTCACTTCGTAATTTTATGGCTCGACAACATGCAATTTTATATAGCAAAGGAAAGATCTGAGCGTGAAGGGGTTAAGGTATCCGGTGCACGACATATATTTTATTACATATATTTTTGTTTTGTTTTAATTTTATATTTGATGTATATTTTTATTTTGCAGGACCGAAATGCCTACGTGTGGACTTGTGGGTCTGATGGCAAGTGGAGCCCGACCCTGGTGCTACTGCGCATCAACCGGGCTGCCACCTGTGTTAAGTGGTCCCCCAACGGTTAGTGTGTGGTAGGGGAGGCACCAGACTGATTCATTATAGTCACCAGGCGAATATTACAAATTTTAGCATCACTACAGACCTGTATGTGCCACTAAAGACACATACATAATATAAAACATGTGCATGCCTCTTTGGTGGCACATACAAATCTGTAATGATGCTAAAATTTGTAGTATCTGGCGACTGTAATGTACTGACGGCTGCATTAGTATTGTTCATTGTTATCAGAAGCATGTTAGTAAATGTAGCAAACAATCAACAAAACTAATTGCCGCCTCCACCACAGAGAACAAGTTTGCGGTGGGGTCTGGCGCGCGGCTCATCTCCGTGTGTTACTTTGAGCAGGAGAACAACTGGTGGGTGTCCAAGCACATCAAGAAGCCCATCCGCTCCACCATCACCACGCTGGACTGGCACCCCAACAACATCCTCCTGGCCGCCGGCGCTGCAGACTTCAAGGTGCGACGAGCCTACTTACTGGAGTCACGTTCATAAACACTAGGTTTTTTACTTTTTTTTCTTTTTCTGTCATACTTACCCCTTCACGCCCAGATCTTTCATTTGCTATATAAAATTGTATGTTGTCGAGCCATAAAATAACGAAAAGTAACAGAATATACCAAATTAGTTGTCGACAAGGATACTAAACCCTGTGGCACTAGTACATTGTGGAGGGGTGTGAGGCAGCAGGGATGTGTAGGGGGCAGAGTAGCAGCTGTAGTACACACTGGAGGGATCTCAGTTAATGTTTACAGGAATACCTCGTGTAGGTCTCACGGCCTCTTGTAGATTCCTTATTTTCTTAAGTTCTTAGGTTCTTAAACAGGTCATATCTATAAAATATTGCTTATATGCACTAAAAATCATCCAAAGATAGCCAAATTACAATGGCAATGACGTTCTGGGTCTCAAGGGGTTAAGACCTCCCAGATGTGTCGGGTGACTCTTAACCCAGACCAGCCTGTTCAGAAAGATTATTATGTATATACAAATTGATCGTGAGATATTTAGAATTTTACCAGAGTCATAGATTTTGTAGAAGGATTAGATTTTACAACAATTGAATCTTATAATAAATAAATAATAATATATTATGTATTTCCCTGGCTAGTTGGACACCAAGTCATTAGTTTTGTGGCTTTGGTCATTAGTTATAAAGCTCATAACTTTTTCCATCCTATCACAATGCTTGTCATTTTTAGTAGAAGAAAATTTTATGTTAGACTGGAAATGCCCAACTACAAATGAAAAACTCAAATTTGCCCATTCCAGGTTCGCATTTTCTCAGCGTGGATCAAGGACATTGAGGCCAAGCCCACCCCCACACCCTGGGGCGCCAAGATGCCCCTGGGACAGATGATGACCGAATTCTCCAACTCTACCGGGGGAGGTGAGTGAGTGATCCCTGAGACCCCTGATACTGCCTGACTAGTGGTGGGAGGACATGAATTAAATTGCCAAAAACACCAAAAATGATCTTGCAGTACATTGATACTGCCTGACGGTGTACTTATCTCTGTATTTCTATTTTACTTTCTATGTACCACTTGTTCCATCCCCCCCTTGGCTGTATACTCCCGCCTCTTCTCATATACTTGTCAACTTGTAGTGGCGGGAGGACATTAATTATTTTGTAGTACATGTGATGGGATTGGTTTGCTAATGATGTATTTTTTTGCTTATTCATGTGCAAATTTTGTCATCTACGTCTACCTATTAGTATCTATTAGTATTTTTACATCAAAACTTAAGTTAACGCATTAGGAGTCTATGTACATTGACACCATATTGCAGGACACCAACGAAAAAATAGGAACAATAAAAAATATATATATATAAAAAAATGGAAAAAAATAGACCAAATTTATGGGTATAGAAGCAAAACTTTCCTACATTGCAATTCAAGTATCATTGTAACCCCTGCATCCCATGTCTACAGGAACTACCACGTGTAGGTCTCGCAGCCTCTTGTAGCTTCCTTATTTTCTTATGTCTACAGGTGGCTGGGTGAACAGTGTGAGTTTCTCGGGGGACGGCAATCGCGTGTGTTGGGTTGGCCATGACTCGAGCCTGACTGTGGCCGACGCAGGGAAGGAGATGGCCAAGACCCAGCTCAAGACAGAGTATTTGCCCTTCACGTCCGTCACCTGGGTCTCCTTCAACACTCTGGTGGCTGTGGTAGGTAGTAGTTGATGGCACATGTCTTGTCAGGCTTTATTTATTTGCTTCTTTGATTAATGATTGATTGATTTTACTTCTTCATTGATTCTTGTCTTCTTTTGATATGACTATTGTTAAGGAATTGATATATAGTGAAGGGTGTGAATGTCTTGAGTGCTTGGGTGTAAAACAAGAATTATCCACCTCTGTATCATTCTTAATTCACTAATATCATGTTAAAGTCAAGGAATTGTACATTTTATCCTTCTTTATGTCACTAATATCATGTTAAAGTCAAGGAATTGTACATTTTATCCTTCTTTGTGTCACTAATATCATGTTAAAGTCAAGGAATTGTACATTTTATCCTTCTTTATGTCACTAATATCATGTTAAAGTCAAGGAATTGTACATTTTATCCTTCTTTATGTCACTAATATCATGTTAAAGTCAAGGAATTGTACATTTTATCCTTCTTTATGTCACTAATATCATGTTAAAGTCAAGGAATTGTACATTTTATCCTTCTTTATGTCACTAATATCATGTTAAAGTCAAGGAATTGTACATTTTAGCCTTCTTTACTTCACTAATATCATGTTAAAGTCAAGGAATTGTACATTTTATCCTTCTTTATGTCACTAATATCATGTTAAAGTCAAGGAATTGTACATTTTATCCTTCTTTATGTCACTAATATCATGTTAAAGTCAAGGAATTGTACATTTTATCCTTCTTTATGTCACTAATATCATGTTAAAGTCAAGGAATTGTACATTTTAGCCTTCTTTACTTCACTAATATCATGTTAAAGTCAAAGGATAGTACACTGTAAGTTCTTAAGTAGGGAAGGAGAGGGTTGATGAATGTTGAGGGTCAGAAAGTTTGCATGTACAGTAAACCCTCGCTTTGACGGACCTCTACATAACAAATTTCGGCTTTAACGAACTTTTTCTGCCAGTCCGATTAGGGTGTGTCTGAATATGTGGAGATTTATTGAATACGTTCTGTATCTTGTTCGGGTTTACTGTATTTTGTTTCATGCAGTGTATCGGTGTGTGTGTGGTGTGTTTCAGGGCCACAGCTGCTGCCCAATGCTGTACTCTGTGGATGACATGGGTAAGCTGACCTTCATGACCAAGCTGGACGTTTCCCAGAGGAAGGAGTCAGGCAGTCTCAGGTGAGGGTTCCTTCCACTGTCATGTTGCAATGTTAGTATTCATCTACCAACCATAAGTTCATACAGTAAACCCTCTCTAAATCGAATCCGTATAATTCAAACTTTGGATAATTCAACCCGTTTCAGGGCAGTTCAAATGTTTCAATAACTTTCCATAATTTGAACAAGTTTGAATTATCCTTAGCCTTACTAGTGGGAGTCCGAGCTCTCCCATGCGGTGCGTGCCGCGGCTGCCCAGCGTGATATGATATATGATCATTTATAATTATCGTATAAATATGCTAGGCGGAGGAAGAAGGGGAGAGGAGGAGGAAGAGGGGAGGGGAAGGAGGGACGAGGAGGAGGTGGTTTTTAAGGAATATCTGGAAGTATCATGTCATTGTGAATTGGCTGAAATAGGGACTTCTATTCATTGTAACTGAAAACTGACTCCAGATTCGTGTTCAGCATGCCCGAAAATTGCAAGGAACAAATTTTCAAGCAAATCTATTTTTCAAGAAACATTGCAAATTTTGCAAGGCCTTGATTTTTATTGAAAATCACGTTTTTTTTCAATATCTAAAAACTATGGGAGATACGTGCAACATGTATAGAGCAGTAAATATGAAGTAGATCAAGAGCTATCTTGAGACTTATTATTGTGTGGAGGGGCTAAAGATAACCGTCGGATAATTCAGACTTTCGGCTAATTCGACCCCCAATTAGATCAAATTAGAGAGGGTTTACTGTATTGTCAAATGCTGAGATTTTGCTGTGACTAATGAAGTGTGTTGTTTTTGTATATGACTCTATTGTTTAGGAATTGATATCAAGTGAAGGGTATGAATGTCTCGGTGCCGTGTCAATGTGTGATGGACGAATGGGATAAACCACGCTTCTTCACAGAGCCATTGTGTGTGTGTGTGTGTGTGTGTGTGTGTGAACGTGTGTGTTTTACCCTGTGGTGTGCATGTGTGAGTAGATGAGGGTAATAGGAGAAGCTAGTGACAGGATGAACCTTGATATTTGCCAAACATTTCACCTGAACATACAACAAATGAATATTCTACAATAGTATTAGGTGTTCAATTGTGACTTGTGATTGATGCAAGGAATTAAGTGATGCTGGACTGAAGGATAATCTTGGCTTGAGTGTATTGAGGCTCTGCACTATGATTACTCTCCTAAGGCCTTAAATTTAGCTCCTTTTTTCTTTACTTACAATATTACATTGGAATAAGCATGTGTAATGAAAAAGAATTCTTCTCTGATGTGATGTTCAGAGAAGTGAATCCTATTGAAAGGTAAGACTTGGGTAAGCAGCCTTAGTACTGTCACCTTTTTGTAGTGTTTCTGGAAGGTCCAGTTTCAAGTGTGTTGAATCTGTGCCTCAAAAGTATTGTTTTTTGGCATGGGGTTGCAAGGGAAAGGTTGCCCTGTGTCTCGGGTTTGTGATCAGCGAGGTGGAGGACTGCCTTGGGGTGTGTCAGGGTAATGCCGCCACCATGCCTGAGGGTTGTTGCCAAGCTCTGTGTTGGGGTACCGTCAATAACACTATAGTCGCCGCTGCACTAATGTCGCCAGGCGCCATATACTACAAATTTTTGCCTCACTACAGACCTGTATGTGCCACTGAAGACAAGTACAGGAGAACCTCGTTTAACCGGCATTTAAAACAACGGCAGCCTCAAAACAACGGCACTAATCGTCCCAGGCTTTTTTTTTTTTTTTTTTTTTTTTTTTTTTTCCCACTGATAAACTCTGGCATTCTCTTCCTGTTTCTATTTTTCCACTTTCCTATGACTTACATCTTTTCAAAAGAAGAGTAACAAGACACCTCCCGAACTAAATTGGCTCACCCCTCTTTTTTATTTTATTCTCTTACTGTCTTCTTTATAGGGACTGGCAACTAAGCGGGCTTTGTGTTACCCATTTTTGTTGTGCCCTTGGCCAGTTCCTTGTGATGGGAAAAAAAAAAAAAAAAAAAAAAAGGGGATTTTGGGCGATTCCGTAAGAGTAACTCTCAAAACAACGGCAAAATGAGTTATCCGGCAGGCGCTCCCCCCCGAAGGTGCCGGATAAACGAGGTTCTCCTGTACATAATATAAACTACTGTGAATGCCTCTTCAGTGGCACATACAAGTCTGTAGTGATGCTAAAATTTGTGATATATGGCACCTGGTGACATTAGTGCAGTGGCGACCATAGTGTTGTTGAGGGTAGTACACACGAGTGCTTGAATGTACTGGGCCAATCTCCCTCGCTATTTTTGTTGAACTTGTACCTTCAGTTTGTATTTTGAGATTTCATTATTTATGACTGAATGATCTTAATAATTCCCGTAAATGATATCCCACAATTCAACTTATTTGATGTCATTAGATTGCTCCTGTCATGAACCTTTTGTATCTAATACTTCATGGCTTTGTAATGACGTGAGGCTGTGGTTTTTGACTCAAGGGAATCCCATGCTTATGTTAGTGCTGCTTGACCTGTCTTGGCCTCAGCACTACTCACTCAGTGGCTTAGTGCTGCTTGACCTGTCTTGGCCTCAGCACTACTCACTCAGTGGCTTAGTGCTGCTTGACCTGTCTTGGCCTCAGCACTACTCACTCAGTGGCTTAGTGCTGCTTGACCTGTCTTGGCCTCAGCACTACTCACTCAGTGGCTTAGTGCTGCTTGACCTGTCTTGGCCTCAGCACTACTCACTCAGTGGCTTAGATTAGTGCTTCATGGCGTGCTAGTTCTCAAAGCTTTCATGGAATCAATCATGCCAAAAAACAATACTACTTTTACATTAGCTTAAGAAATATTTTGTTTACATAGGAGTCCACCTTTTTTTCTCTTTATAAAGGTGCCTTATTTTTATATATGAATATTTTTGGCAGACAGTTGCATTGTTTTCACTCAGCTGTACCTTCTGTAGTTTTCATAGTGCAATAAGATATTAGAATCCTTTCCATTCTTTGGCATCAATTTGGGTCTTGCTTTAGTTATAACGTGATTAGAATCAGCGCTCTCCCCTCCACACTTCTCATCTTTTTATTCCCCTAAATTGCGCTTTTTCATTGTTTTACCCTAATTGTTTTACCCTAACTACCATGAATACAGTGGCCGCAAAAAGTCCTGACCCCTCCCTATGCGTAATACCGCTTTTACAGGGGTCAGAACTTTTTGCAGACCCTGTAGTATGGAACAGCATGGCAGTCATGGATAAAGTTTATTTAAGTTAGTGAATGACCTAACAGGAAAATTACTGTACTACTAGTTCTAGATCTGTTTGATTACATTTTCTTTTGAGGTATATTCATTATTTGGAACTACCTCGTGTAGGTCTCGCGGCCTCTTGTAGCTTCCTTGTTTTTTTTATGTTATTTGCTGTTAATTTATATGGCGTTAACTTTAGTGGACTAGACTTTTAGAAGCATCTTGACTTTTCAATTAGTATGAGTGCTAAAAAGAATTATGTCACAGCTAAAAAAAAATCTTAATACAATTGAGGACTATGTTTTGAAGCATTCAGGTATCTTGATTTGATTAGTATAGTCTTACCACTAGTGACAATGCCAAAGAATAGAAGGTGATTCATAGGTGCCGGGCAAGTGTGTTTACATGAGACCCTTTACGAGTGGTCACTGGTGGAATATTCATACACACTACACACTCATTCATGTTATACATAGACTTCTGTCCATTTTTCTGTTTAACCCCTTGAAGCCCAGAACGTTATTTCCATTGTAATTTGGGTACCATTAGAAATTTTTAGTGACTATAAGCAATATTTTATAGATATGACCTGTTTAGTATCCTTGTCGACTAACTAAATTGGTATATTCAGTGACTTTTCGTAATTTTATGGCTCGACAACATACAATTTTTTATAGCCAAGGAAAGGTCTGGGCGTCAAGGGGTTAAAGTATCAATTGAACCGACTTAACTTTTGAAATACTTCCACATGCATATTAGCTCCGAGGATTTCCATCAAACTCCCTTTTTAAACCCTAATTCTGGTGTGTCTAAACCCTTTGATTATCACTTAGGATCTTTAAACAATACCTTTTCTTTAACCTTGCTGACCATAAGTAAATAAATGTTTTCACTGTTGTTTAGTAATAGGTGCACATAAATAAGGAAGAGTTTAATTCCTTACTTAATCATTGAATCAACCTGCTCATTAACACCAGAGCATTTCAATGTTTGTTAATTACTGATTACTTTGCATATGGAATAGTAATATGTACTAAGATTACATGCAATAATAACACCCAAACAGCTTCACTATTACTACTCTGTTTTTTTGAACGAGCTGAAAAATCCTGACCCCTTGCTGCTTACTGACTGATATTTGATGCCAGAAGGGAATACTACGGTTCTTCTAAATTTTAGCTGTATATCAGCATAGTTAGACATATTATCAGGTAAACATAGGCATACCTTTAAGCATGAGACCTTAAGATAGAATGGAATTTTTGCCTCTTTAAAAAAAAATAGACTATAGTAACAAATTGTAGTACATTCTCAAACCATACTATCAGGTAAACATAGGCATAATTTTAAGCATGAGATCTTAAGATAGAAGGAATTTTCGCCTCGTAAAAAAAAAAAAAGAGAAAAAAAAAAGACTTTAGTAACAAATTGTAGTAAATTCTCCGACACACATTCAGTTTTAAACACTGTGCCTCTCCCCTCCCTCACCCCTCAGTGCCATGAAGAAGTTCCAGTCTCTCGACCGCACGGCCCGCTCAGACCAGTCGGACACCACCCTGGCCACTATCCACCAGAACACCATCACTGGAGTGGCCATCTACTCGGGGGAGAAGAACAACTGCACGGCCATCTCCACCTGCGGCGCCGACTCTCAGCTCGTCATCTGGAACTTCAAGGTGAGTGTCTTGTCCCTTGTGTGAAAAAGTCTGGAAAAGCGTAGATTTAAAAAGGAAACAGGAAAAAACTGGTTGACAAATAGGGTGGTAAATGATTGGAAGGGACTCAGTCGTCAGGTAGTCAGTGCGGAGTCAATAGGGAGCTTTAAAAGGAGGCTGGATTAATTCATGGATGGGGATGAAAGGTGGATGTAGGTAGTGTTAAGTAACAGGAACTACCACGTGTAGGTCTCGCGGCCTCTTGTAGCTTCCTTATTTTCTTATGTTCTTATGTTCTTATGATTGCATCGTGTGTTTTCCTTCACCGCTATGTTGTAACCGTCTATTGCTCTTGCTATCTATCTATCTCAATCTCTATGTGTCCCTTCCTAAGAACTCCCAAGGGATGGTGATGACAGAAGTGCACATTTATTCCTGTCTTTGCATTCCCTCCTTGCATGTTCTAATCCTCTCAGTCTTTTCTCTTTCTCCTCATCCTTCCTCATCTCATCTTTCTCATCCCTTTATCTTTCTCTCATCCCTCCTCATCTTATCTTTCTCATCCCTTTCTCTTACCTCACCTAGCACTGTATCCTCCTATGCGACCCTCACTGAAAATAGGAGGATAGAGTACCCTTGCTTGCTCCCTGAACCTATGTGTGCAATGATGATAACAACCTATGATTACCTATTGAATTTAGAGCATGTGAAAAATGTTATACGTGCTGTGTGATTGACTACCTGGCCTGCTTCCCTTGCCCTTGAATTATGCCCTCTCAACACACGAACTACCACGTGTAACTACCACTACCACAACAGGAACTACCACGTGTAGGTTTCGCGGCCTCTTGTAGCTTCCTCATTTTCGTATGTTCTTAACACCCTCAGAGACCATTTGTCAGTCTCTGGGGTGACATATCTGTACTGTACTGTTAATGCATCTTATGGCTATGATGCTCTGGCTGGCTCTGGCTCCACTTATCCACTTACCTCTGCTTGTTCCACTTGTTTCACTTGTTCCACTTTGCCTCAACTCGATAACCACTTGAGATAACATTGGCATCCAAGCTTTGTTGTTCCCAGGGTCTTGTTGTCTTCATACCTGCTTGCCTCCCTGTCCTTGCTTTGCTATCTCAGCTTATTGCATTGGCACTTCCTGTGTTAAGCTGGCTTGCTATGCTTGCTTTTTTTTTTTTTCTATTATTATTGTGTGTTTTTTGTTTTGCCTCGCTTGACGTATTCGTCCTTAGCTGTCTTTTTAAATTTCTTTGTACTTTGTAGGGGGACACATAACTCCATGCCACACTTCTTTTTGACAGGAGAGAGTAGAGAATGACTGCTTGATCTGATTTGTTTAAGATTTCCATCAAGATTTGTTTTATAAGATTTTCTTCTTGGCTTGAGCATTGTGATCTCAAATATGAATTTCAGCAGATTCGTTTTGCCCGACCCATTGATGGCATTTTTAGGATGACTATTGAAGTGAGCTGCAGCATTAATGTGGCACGCTAAGAAAATTTACCAGTGAAGGGGATGAAAGAGAAGATACTGGTTAACTCTTGCATTAGGGAGATGGACAGAATAGGGATGAGAATGAGTAGAAAGTCTCCTGAGTCTTTGTGCACATCGATGTCACAGAAGGGGATTACTATCATGATCATCAGCTACAGAAGCAACACTAAAGTAGATGATGCTGAGTGATGGACAGTGTTGTGAATGATGAGTCAGAGGCAACACTAAAGTAGATGATGCTGAGTGATGGACAGTGTTGTGAATGATGAGTCAGAAGCAACACTAAAGTAGATGATGCTGAGTGATGGACAGTGTTGTGAATGATGAGTCAGAGGCAACACTAAAGTAGATGATGCTGAGTGATGGACAGTGTTGTGAATGATGAGTCAGAAGCAACACTAAAGTAGATGATGCTGAGTGATGGACAGTGTTGTGAATGATGAGTCAGAAGCAACACTAAAGTAGATGATGCTGAGTGATGGACAGTGTTGTGAATGATGAGTGAATGATCATGTTTTTGACTCGTGCTTTTCTTCTTCTCAGCTGCTGGAACAGTCGGTGGCTGACCTGCGTTTGACCTAAGTGTTCCGTGCTACGAGTCGCTTGCTGAGTGAGTCAGGTCACAGTGACAGAAAGCGTGAACAGAAAACAACGTATTGAGTCAAATAATTTGTTTCTCCTCATTTTGAGAGATGTCTTAATGGTAGCGTTATCAGGAATATGATGATGGGTTTTTTTTTTTTTTTTTTTTTTTTTTTTTTTTTTTTTTTTTTTTTTTTTTTTTTTTTCTGTAGGCTATTTATGATGATGATGATGAGTTTTGCATCACGTTCCTGCATTATGGCTTTGTAAAGGTTCGGTGCATAGATCGCTCACTTGTTATCAATAGGCCAATATAACTAGATTTATTGTTCCTCAATTTTTTTACGAGATGAGTTGTAAAAGTGATTTATGAAAGATTCCACGTAAGCTGATGATTTATTGATGCTGCAGTGATGGCGACAGAATCATTCCTGCAGTGTTAGGCTTAAGGGTGTTGCATGAGATTGAGTCAGATTTGTTTGATTGTTTGAGGTCAGATTTGAGTGAGGGTTTGTTTATTGCCGAGTCCTGATTCCTGCAGCGTGTTGGATGTCACGTGTGTGTGGGCGGCAGACAGGCAATGCAGGGTTGCCAGACAGCCTGGTCTAAAAATCCCTATATATTCGGGGAGGAAATCCCCAGAAATTTTCATATATTTCCATACTTGTTATAAAAATGCTGAAATATATGCTACATAGCTACTCCACATGTAGCCTAAATTGAAATTGCCATGTTGATTTTAATGTTGATTTAATGATATTAATTCATACTTTATTTACACAATATATGACATTACACATGAAGTAGCATAATTCACTTTTTTATAATAAGCATCACAAGGACTGCAAAAACAAACAAAAGGCAGTAATAGGATACAGCCTCATGAGCATTTAATAAAAAATACATTTAATAAAATGTTCTACTTAAGGCTGATGGGGATGATACATATCCTTAAATTGCTTAGAAATATGATACAGAAATAAATGAAAATATTAATGCTCTTAGCTTCTTGGGGAACTTAAATAATCTAACTAATATTCTGGGCGTATAATAAGCCAGAAAGAAAGAATAGAATAACACATTTGCATACCAAATAATATCATCACTCTAATCATCATGTTCATGGTATTTATAGATATCTGAAGTCATCATGTTGACTAGTTTATCATTTACAGCAAAATTGAAACATTCCCGGCCTTTCAAATACCACTTTGAATGCAGAAGTCAAACTAGAGTTCTGGTTGAGAGTTTGTTTCTTAGTTTTGTTTTTAAATTGTTTACAGATGTAAATATGCTTTCTGCTGTGGCACTAGAATGAGGAAGACGCAATAGCCCAGAAACAAAACTTGACAAATTTGGAAACATGGGGATTTCATCACCACTCTTTATTTCTCTAACTGTCTCCCAGAAGCCTTCAACATCATTGATTTCTGAATCAGCAAGATCAGTGCTTCTTAGTACTCTCCATTCTTTGTCTAGGTGATTTATTTTGTCAGGACCTACAATTCTAGGAAATACACTAGCCAATGGACCAATGGAGACCACATTTCTTGACTTACTTCTTTGGGATCAATGAAGCTCAAATTACTTCTTCCTTGCCTTCGGTTTAACCTCATGTTTTCTTTTAACCTTCATATTAATAATATTATTTTAAGCGATAAAATACATATTTTTTTCAGAAGCCTCAAAAGTCCTCAAATCGAGAGTGAATGTCCCCCATGTCCCCATCAGTGCCCCGAAATCCCCAAATATAGGGACAAATCCCCAAATCTGGCAACTGAGGCAATGTATCAAGGCCAGGCAGGAAGCAGCAAGACCGTCGTCACCTGTAAAACATATTGTACCGCATTCTACATTTACATTCTACATAAAAAAAAATTGATGCCTGTGATGAAACGTTTATATTGTTGCGTTGGACTGTACTCTGGGTTGTTGTATCGCATGTAATGACGGAAAACATGCAAATAATGGTGATTTAGTATCCCAAAGCACAACTAATTTTTAAGAGAGAGTACCTTCACAATGTACATCATTATAATTACAAGTGAATGCTGGAGTCACTCGGTGAATAGCCCAGTGGATTTGTATTCAGTGAAATAAATGTTATCGGGACTGCTTTGTATTGGAAAGCCAAGTGTGAGCCAGGCGTGAGTTTGCCAGCCATAGACCCTCATAGATGCTTTACTTAGCTGGTGGTGGAGTTGTTGGTTGAGGAAGGGTGGAGGCAAGGATACAAATATCTTGCTGTCCTTGGGTGGAGGCAAGGATTCTGTATGTTAACCTTGGGTGGAGGTGTTGAGTGGTGGAGTCAACCTTTGAGGGAGTGGAGAGTGTTATTGCAAGGAGGCAGGGGAAGCAAACCACCAGGTCTTCGCTGCACATGGGTGGTAAGGATGGCAGTCACTTGGAAGTAATAGCTATTCAATCCTCCCCTTATCCTTACTCTTACATTACTAAGAATTATGTATGTATTATATCAAGTCTGGTATACTCTTAATCACAGACTCCGGCACTCTTTTCTTCCCATTCAACAAGGGGTCAATCCTCTCACACTTCCAGCGTCTAATCTCTTATATATTCATGTAATCTCACTGCCATGAATTCACTTTTCCATTACTTAAACTTTCATTTTTATTTAGATGGGCATCGCGTCCTCTTACGGTGGTCCCCTCCTCTCTTCCCCATCAACCTATACCGTCTTTTCTCAACCCTCCCTTCCACTACCCCCTTCCCCTGCATTTTTACCCCCCTCCTTCCCCTACACCCTTCAACCCTTCTTCCCCTCCCTTCCCTTACCCCCTTCACCTGTCTCTAGTCTCTCACACCTTCCCCAGCGTCACCACTTTCCCCGCGGTTTGTGGTCGGTGGTCTGCGCGGCGCTGATGGGAGGATGGGCTCAGGCAGACCCTACACCCAAAAGCGCCGAGAGGAAAATGACAAATTACAAGTTAGGTTTTTACTGTCTCGTTTCATTAGTTCGGTGCCTCGAGCTTGGGTACTTTTTTTGTCGACTTTCTTCTATCTTTTTTCTCTCGCTCTTTCTTTCCTTTTGAACATACGTAAGAACAGAAGAAAATAAGGAAGCTACAAGAGGCCACCGCTAGACCTACAGGAGGTAGTTCCTCTGGACGTATATATACAGGATAGGGTATGTTTTGGTACACATATAGTTTTTTGCTACATATGTGTTGCTCTGTGTAATGGCGTATTTTGATGTATTAAAAGGGAGGAAGGGAGGGAAAATAAGTAGAAAAAGAGGGAAGAAAAGAAGGGAGGGAGGAATGGAGGCAAGTAGGAAGGAATGGAGAAAAGATAGGTAGGAATGGAGGGAAGAAAAGAAGAAAGGGAGGGAGGAATGGAGGCAAGTAGGAAGGGAAGGAAGGAGGAATGGAGGTAGGAGAAGAAGGAAGGGATGCAGGAAGGATTGGTCAAAAGAGGAAGGGCAGGGTCGCGAGAGGTGAATGTGGGAAGGAAGAAACCTTGGAAGAGAAAGGGAGAGAAAGAGGAAAATATTGATAAAGGAATAAGCCTAAAAGATTGGAGAGAGAGAGAGGAATTTCGCGTCGTCATTTCACACACACACAAAAAAAAAGAATTACGTACCAAATAATATAATCAAGCAAATGAAAAAAAAGGAATTAGTATAAATAGAAGAAAAATAAAGTAATGGAAGTGAAATAATATACAAAGAAGATGAAGTGGGAAAGCAAGTAAATAATATGTTAAAAGAAAGTTGTGTGTGTGTGTGTATGTATGTATGTATGTGTTTTGTGTGTGTGTGTGTAGGGGCGGAAGAGGCGTGTGTACGGTAGTCTCTCTCTCTCTCTCTCTCTCTCTCTCTCTCTCTCTCTCTCCGTAGAAAGTTCCTATAACTTTCCTTGTACGGATGGAGAGAAAAGGAGGAAGGAGGAGGAGGAGGTTACTATTAAAGCGAGACCACCGAGAGACAAGGCCTGCAAAATATTAAATGGCGAAGAGTTTAAGTTAATGCATATTTCTTGAAAGTCTCATAATGGCATTTTCTTTGTGTGTTTTACGGTTTTTTATTTGATAATATTATAGAACAAACATTTCCGAAGATAACAATATATCTTTTATACTGATAAGCGCATTTATATTAGGTAGGTAAACTTGTACGGGGAGCGGAGCGGGTGGTATCCTTATGGCGTGACGTCACGGGCGATGTACCAGGCCTTATCATCTCGGTGGCCACGATTAAATGCCTCCTCATCTTTGCTGCAAGGCGAGACACTAGGAGGAGGAGGAGGAGCCTGCTCCTCCTCCTCCTCCTCCTCTTCCTGCAATCTTTTATATTCTCTTCTCACCACAAAAATCTCTCGCGCAATATCATTTCCCTTTTTATATGTATTGGTAATTATTTTGTTGTCATTCGTTTTTAATACGTATATTTCTCTATGGTAGTGTTGAGAGAGAGAGAGAGAGAGAGAGAGAGAGAGAGAGAGAGAGAGAGAGAGAGAGAGAGAGAGAGAGAGAGGATGACCCACTCTTACCGGGCTGATCGGGGTCACGTAAGATCAAATCCGTAAGGTTATTGTTGTTGTTGTTGTTGTTGTTGTTATGCAAGGGTTGAGAAATGAGGTTACTGTCTTTCTCTCCTTCTCTTCCTACCTCTGTCCTTTGATTCCTTCCTGCCTTCCTTCCTTCCTTCCTTCCTTCCTTCCTTCCTTCCCCTTATCTTTCGTATTTATATTTTCTCTATGTCCTTCCTTCCTTCATTTCTTCCTTCCTACGTACTTTTCTATCTACCTATTTTCCCTTCCTTCATTCCTGCTTCCTTCCATTTCTTCCGTCTATCCATCCTTCCCTCCTTCCTTCCTTAGTTAATTAATCATTCCCTCCTTCCTTCCTATCTACCCATTTTTCCTCATATCCTTCCAACCTTTTTTCTTCCCTCCCAACTGTTCTTCATTTATAACAATTACTTTTCACTCCTTTCTTCCTTCCTGCTTCCTTCCATTTCTTCCTTCCCTCCCTCCCTCCACTTCCTTCCCTCCTCCCTCCATTTCCTTTCCTCCTTCCAATTCCTTCCTTCCCTCCATTTCCTTCCTTCCTTCCTTCCTTCTTCCCATACATGTACCCGCGTTCCCACACCCGCTATCTCCAGCTTAGGTTGTGCTCATGACTGGGAGTGGAAAGTGTAACAACTAAACAACAACGACTACTACTACTACTACTACTACTACTACTACTACTACTACTACTACTACTACTACTACTACTACTACTGCTACTACTACTACTACTACCACTACTACTACTACTACTGCTACTACTACTACTAACTACTACTACTATACTACTATATAACAACTACTATTACTACTTATACTATTTCTACTACTTTTACTTACTACTACTACTACTACTAGTACTACTATAACCACCACCAGTATTACTATTACTACTACTACTGGTACTACTACTACTATTACTACTCTACTACTACTACCATAACCATCACCTCTACTACTACTACTACTACTACTACTACTACTACTGCTACTACTACTACAGTACATTATTTAGGCCTTGAGGTCATGCCTGTTAACTTTCAACGGGACAAGGACGAGATAGAGAGAGAGAGAAAGTTGCGTCATTATTTACTTTATGGTGAGTGATGGGGTTGAATGTACAGTAAATCTCTCTCTCTCTCTCTCTCTCTCTCTCTCTCTCTCTCCTCTCTCTCTCTCTCTCTCTCTCTCTCTCTCTCTCCTCTCTCTCTCTCGTATCACAGTAATTTTTTGTGCCCTTACATAATTTCACCTTTCATGTATGTTTGTGTGACTGTATATGTGTGTATGTGACTGTGTATGTGTGTATGTGACTGCGTATGTGTGTATGTGTGGGGGGGGGGGTGACTGTGTATGTGACTGTGTATGTGTGTATGTGACTGCGTATGTGTGTGTGTGGGGGGGGGGGTGACTGTGTATGTGTGTATGTGTGTATGTGACTGCGTATGTGTGTGTGGGGGGGGGGTGACTGTGTATGTGTGTATGTGACTGCGTATGTGTGTGTGTGGGGGGGGGGGGTGACTGTGTATGTGTGTATGTGTGTATGTGACTGCGTATGTGTGTGTGGGTGGGGGGGGGGGGACTGTGTGTGTGTGTGTGAAGATGAGCTTATGTGAGGGGAATTTGCGAGGGAGGAATATAAGGCTAGGTATCTCGCCTCCCTAATTAGGCCTTATAACCTTGGCCAAAATTAGGACCAACCAACCCTGTCACTTTTTTATTATCATTTTTCATCCTTTTTTTTTTATATTTTGAAGTATTGGTATTTCCTCATCGAAGTATTTCCTTATTTTTTTCACAACTGTACTTCAATTGTGAATAAAAGTATTGAATCTGAATCTGAATCTCTCTCTCTCTCTCTCTCTCTCCTCTCTCTCTCTCTCTCTCCTCCTCTCTCTCTCTCTCATCTCTCTCTCTTCCTCTCTCTCTCTCTCTCTCTCTCCTCTCTCTCTCTCTCTCTCTCTCATGCTATATTTTAATTTGTTTATCTTTCTGTCTGTCTGTCTGTATCTGTCTGTCTGTCTATGTCCGGTGTTATCAAAATGTGACTCGTTCTGTCTATCTACAAGGCGTAAACGAGGGTCACTGTCTGTCTATCTGTCTGTTTACCTGTCTATCTGTCTGTTTACCTGTCTACCTGTCTGTCTGTCTGTGTGTCCTGGTGTTTAAAGGTGCAATAGTGTCAGGTAAAGGTAGTCAATTATTCTCAGGGAAAGGTATTTAAAGTAGCTACGTGTTTGCTGCTAAGCTACTACACTACTACTACTACTACTACTACTACTACTACTACTACTACTACTACTATACTACTATACTACTACTACTACTACTACTACTACTACTACTACTACTACTGCTACTGCTACTACTACTAGCTACTTCTACTACTATTACTACTACTACTACTACTACTACTAAAGCTCTTCAATACTTTCTCTATCATTATTTACCTGTTGACTTACCTGTACACACACACACACAGTGTGTGTGTGTGTGTGTGTGTGTAAGGGAACTCCGTAGTGTAAGGGTTAGCACGCTCGGCTCACAACCGAGAAGTCCCGGGTTCGATCCCCGGGCGAAGCGAAGACAGACGGGCGGTCTTCTTAAAACCCGAGCCCCTGTCCACCCAGCAGTGAATGGGTACCGGGTGTTAGCCGGGGGTTTGTGACCCCCCTCCCGGGGTGGTGGTTTCGGCCAACACTAAGGATGAATGAGAAAAATAAATGTTAATATGGAGACGGGGCCATACGAGCGTTGCTCTGGCCCTGTAAAATACAACTAGATGAATACACACACACAAAAACACACACACACACACACACACACACACACACACACACACACACACACACACACACACACACACACACACACACCACACACACACCTTCCTTTCTTCCTCCTCCTTATCGTCCCTTTCCCTTTCTTTCCTACCCTCCTCTTCCTCTTCCCTTTTCTTTCATTTATTTCTTGACCATCTTATATTCTTCCCTTTCCATTTTTACCATTCTCTCTTATCCACCTCCTCCTCCTCCTCCTCCTCCTCTCATCCTCCTCCTCCTCCTCTCTCCTCCTCCTCCTCCACGCACGGATGATTTGGGGTTCCTCAAGGGCTTATACTACCCCCCTTCCCCCCCTTCCCCTCCCTTCCCCTCCCTTCTCCCCTCCCCCTCCCTACGTTTACGCATTCTCGCCACGCAAGAGTAAGCTGTAAAGTAATAATAAAGTACAAAAAGTAATGGGGAAGAAATGTTACTTGTTTCTTAAGGATTGTATTTTTTTGTCGTTTAGGTATTACGCAACTATTGTTTTTTTATCTATATATTTTTTATTTCAGGTTTTTTTATGCTACTCCTAGAATATGTTTGTTGTTTTTATAGTTATGTATTTTAGATGTTATTTTTTTTTTATATTTGCATTATATAATTGTTCTTTTGTGAGCGG
>JACEEZ010020381.1:0-13283 GCA_016584305.1 Chionoecetes opilio | reverse complement strand
GATGAGGCAAGAAGAGTTTCACAATCTCCCCAGTGTGTCGCAACGCGTTTTTTATGGTGTGTTTGTGAGGTCAGCTTATAGCACTATTTCATCAGCATAAAACAGTAATACAAAACCCCATCAAATTGAAAGAAGCCATTGATATCAAAGTGCGTTGAAGAGCCATTGGCGAGAGAAAACACCCCCCTGTGGTGGTTCCTAATTCCATGTGTTCCCACTGGAGTAGCCCCCTCAAAGTAGACTCGACTGTGTTTGGCTGTTAGTAGTCTGTTACAATTCTAATCATGGTCCCGAGGTCATGTTAGATAGTTGGGATAGATGACACTGGTTAGCTCTTATCAAAGGCTCCCTTTAAATCAATATAAAAAACATTAAAATCGTTCCTTATGCCAGCACGGACTCCATGATGCAATTTGTGTGCTCCTGCCCGGAATGAAGGCCATATAATTACAGGAGAGCTGGGTGTTTGATACTATATAGTAGGCCGAATTAAGGACTATTCTTTCATGCCAAAAGCATTTTGCACAGACAAGAGGGAGAGATATTGTGCGGAAGGACCCTGGGTTTCCTGGTTGGGAATAGGGACAATAATCGCTTTTTCCAGGGTGTTGGTAGGCGTCCCCCGTTCAATATCATGCTGTAGAGTCGCAGAAAGGATTGCCTCAATCGTCGTAAGGAAGCGAATACCATCGTAGGTGACACATCCATTTATGTCAAGACACTATCTATCGACAAAAACCTTCCAGATAACTATCCCCTCTTCTTCAATGACAATCAACTGTCTCCTTCTTCTACAATGAACATTTCTAGGACTATCCTTTACTAAAAATTTGAACTGGAAATTTCACCAAATCTCATCTCTTGATTAAACAGCTTCTAAGGAAGTTATGGTGTCCTGTGGCGTTGGTCCTTTTTTTTCTCCCTCCAATTGCTTGCTCTGTACAGGGCCTTTTAATCCGACCATGTATGGAAGTATGTCTCACATGTTTGGGGAGGATCCACTAATACAGCTCTCCTAAACAGGGGTGAATCAAAAGTTTTTTTCGTCTCATCAACTCCCCTCCTCTGACTGACTGTCTTCAATCTTTAATCACCGCAGCAATATTGCTTCTCCTTGCTCTCTCTACGTTAATTTTCATGCTCATGACCTCTTCGGACTGCTAACTGCATGCCTCCCCCCCCCTCTCGCGGCTCGCGCACAAGGCTTTCTACTCATTATCATCATAAATCTGTCCATCTTCCTAATGCAAGAGTAATCAGTTATGTTTACTCTTTTCATCCCTTTCCACTGGTAAACTCTGGTGGAACTCTCTTCCTGTTTCTATTTTTCCACTTTCCTATGACTTAAAATCTTTGCAAAAGAAAGAGTAACAAGACAACATTCCGAAATAAATTGGCTCAACCTCTTTTGATTTTATTTCTAAACTCTCTTCTTTATAGGGAATGGCAACTAAGCGGGCTTTTGTGTTACCCATTTTTGTGGGTCCTAGGGCCAGTTCCTTGTGATGTTTAAAAAAAAAAAAAAAAAAAATGCCGCGTGCACTAGAGGCTTGCCTTTCCAGGCTCCTGACGGAGCTCCTCTCGGGATGGGGCATGTTATCGGAGACCCATTAGGGGTCGAGTAAAGCTGCTTCATCCTTCCAATACGATTCGTGGCGTTTATGGCGCGAGCACTTTGCAACTGAAGGGGCAGACAGACATCAGCTGGAGGCGTATGCCACTGCTGCTAACATAAGTTCGGTGCTCTTCTTTAAGGGTAGGGTGGAAGGCGAAGGTGCTTTCTTCCCTTGCTACGATTTTTATCTCCTTGACACCTCAGCAAGTGCGTTCTGTGACCAGGATTTATAGAAAGGATGTCCAGTATTTTTTATTCTTGCTTTCTTTTTGACATCTTGCACTTGATGCCCCATCCGCTTGAGTGTGTCAGGTTATTATGAGTGGGGATGTTTTTGCCATTGATGCGTAATTTTTTTTTGTATTGTCTGTCAATTCGTGAACGCTTCATCACTGTGTTTAACCATCTCTTCATTTCACCTCATTGTATCTTTTTTCCATGCCGGACTGTTTATATTAATTTTACTCTCCCAGTGATGTATTAATGGTCTTATTGAAACTCTTTCTGTCGATGAGGCGGGGGGGGGTAAGTGTATAACCAATTATTCATTTGTTCCCTAATGCGTTGCTCATGTTTCTTCGGAACCACACAGTCTCTTCTGGGGCAATTACTGTGTCTCCTTAATGTACAGGGAGAAGGATCTCTACCCTTACACACCAAAGTGGTCGGATGCTCAAATGTTGTCAACACCTCACAGTGAGACTCAGTGCAGGGTCATGATCAAAACAGATATAATCAAGCTTGTTCCCTGTAAATATGTTGGCTCAGGTCCATTGAGAATATTCAGAACATCTTGGATGTTTTCCATGAAAGAAGACAAGCTTTTTTCCCATTATTGTTGGAGCGCCCAGAAGGGGCATTCTATCTCCCAGCTTATAAATGTAGGCATTAGATTCAACCATCAAAAGGCTTGGGTAGCCACAGCGAGTTCATATAACTGGCTGAAGTCAAGCATATTATCCGTTACATTAAACATTTATGATTTTAAGAGGATTTCCGATTTGTATTCATATATATTGATTGCTTTGCTTGACTGTTATCACCCACAAAAGGCGTGTTCCAATACAGTCAGATGGGATGTTATCCTGACATACAGAGCCCAGACCTCTGTAGCGACGATGTTGCGGCGGGACTCTGATGCTGGCCATGTGAAGAGCTGAACCCTCTGGTCTGTATATTATCTGTCGGATTCCATGGCGTGTTTCTTGTAGGGGGGGGGAAAAAAAACCCCACCCCCCCCGCCCCCAACATTATGTCAAGGTCATTTTGAAGGGAGAAATGTGTATACTTCATGAGTCTGTTTATAAGCCGTTGATGTTCCAGGTTAGAATCTTTAGCGGCCTGTCGTTCATTGTGCGTCTACATGATTCTGAAAAAGTAATTCCTGCTGTGGCTGTTTCTTCTCTAAGTTAAGTTATCAAGTCAATGATATCCGACAATTAGTATGTTGTTAAGGACGCGATACGTCCAGTGGTCTTTTTTAAGTACAGACAGGATATCTTGATGTGGAGGTCAAGACGGCCGTACCGTATTAATCATAACCAATTCGGCTGGGCAACAAGTTTCTCACAATAGAATCTTGTGGCTGCTTGTTGGAGTGGTCTATGGCATTGCGCAAATGTCTGGGGGGAATCAATACGTCATTGACTTGCTGCAGTGCAAGACACAAGGGAGTCAACTTGGAGCTATCGTTTCAATCAGATTGTGACGCTGAGCGACAACTGTGGGGATGGGGGTGGGTTGGAATACAAGGTGGAAGCGGATTTCGCGAGAGTGCTGGCGGTTCGTGTTGGAGATAGTGGTGGTGGTGTGTAGCGGGGCCGAGACGAGGGCCTTGTTTTAAACCACGCGGGGTGGGAAGTCTGAGTAGCGTCTGGAGCTTGGGCGGGCTTGGTGCTGGGCTTGGTGCTGGGCTGGTGCTGGGCTTGGTGTTGGGCTTGGGGCTGGGCTTGGGGCCTGAGATTGGAGACTGAGGCTTGTGTTGGATGAGGCCGGGTTGGGGTGGCTGGGGCTGGGATGGGGCTGGGCTTGGTGCTGGGTCTGTTTACTGGGCTTGGTGCTGGCGTTTGTGTTGGGCTTGATGTGGGCTTGGTTGCTGGGCTGGTGATGGGATTGGGGCTGGGCTGGTGCTGGGCCTAGTGCTGGGCTTGAGGGCTGGGCTTGGGGCTGGGCTGGAGCTGACGGCCTGATGCTGGGCTTAGGGCTGGGACTTGGTGCGGGCCTTGGGCTGGGCTTGGGACTGGGCTTGGGGCGGGCTGGATGGCTGGCTTTAAGTGCTGGGCCTGGTGCTGGGCTTAGGTGGGCTTGGTGCTGGGCTTGGGCTGGGCTTGGGGCTGGGCTTGGTTCCCAGGCTTGGTGCTGGGTCTTGGTGCCGGGCTTGGTGCTGGAACCTGCTTGCTGGGGATGGGGCCAGCTTGGTGCTGGGCTTGGTGCCGGCTTGGTTGTGGGGTGGTGCTGGGATTGTTGCTGAGGTTGGTGCTGGGCTTGATGGGATGGGTTATGGTGTGAGGGGAGAGGTGGTGCCCCCCCCACCTTGCAGAAGAGTCAAGGAAAACACACGGGACTCTTACTATAGGTCGCATGGTGCTTGCCTGGCAGTTAGCACAATTTGGGGAGTCAGTACCGTCCGCCAGCGATTCATTTTTCTTTAAGACAGTGGACATTGACAGCCTGCACAGGAAACGACACCTGGTTCGCTATCCTGCAATTAGCACTAGTGTGATCCACCACCGAGGCATCTGCACCCACCCTAACCTCATAAGTAGGTCATCTGGGCAATATTCTTAGATCATGAGGTTTCTCCATCTGTGGTATTCGAGGTTCTCGGTACTCTCACCACTGCACATCAAAACAAGCTCACTACCAGACCTTCTTTTTATATTCCATGCCAGTCCCGCAGGCACGGGTACTTTGTGCTACCGTTGTAATGCCCGTATTCGGAAGAGATAGGATGGAAATTCTATCATACAACTCCAGGGTTATGCCCGTAAGAAAGTCAATCTTTTAGTTTCTCGTGAATTTATCTTCCTTCTTTCATTCTCACTTCTATCTTCCTCCTTCCTTCACTCCCCCCCCCGACCATTCCGGGTACGAGTCCAAAAATTCGGGGGACACTTATTTCGCGATCATCGATAACAAGAGGTTTCAAAACTTTTCACCCTCCCTCCACCTCCATCAGATCAAGGAACATCCTAGATTCGTAATGTCCTTCAAAATAGTCACCATAGTGAAAGATCCGGGTCAAACATGGATGGGTTCGTCAGTTATTCGCTAAATTGAAAGTCGACCAAATTTATGGTTCGACTCAACTACCTCGTCTCTCAACACAAAAACGCGTTGTATGCGTGAACGAACGAAAAATAAACACTTTCCTCGGATATTAGAATTAAAACATATTAAATTCTTCTATATCAAAGTAACAGAACTGTATTAAGGCAGCCCATTTCATAGGTACACTGTTTCATTATTAATAGTCATTCAGGGGTCTATAAGCTCTTCAGAAGAGACCAATATCATAGAATTCTAAATTTTTTTATCCAACTTCAACTTAGTACCACGGAGGAGTCAGTCGTCTATACACTCATTGTAGGTAAAGACCTCGGCACCTCGCTCCTGTTTCCCCCCTTCCTTGTTATATGTATATATCTATCTATATTCTATATATATATAGGTACAATGTTAGTTTCACTAACGCATAGAAGGCCTGCCCCATCCTTATAAAGGTTTATTAACAGAGTGTCTCTACACTTCATGTATGCTTCGACGGGAGTTCTCTCGCTCCTTACTCTCCAGAAACCAGGCCCAACCCCCAATTTGGGGTACAGTGAATCCCACACCAACTAGTTACTCTTCACATTTCTCCCCATATATATATATTCCAGTATACCTATAGTGCTCAGGTGAGACGGACATAGGTGGTTAGTTCTAAGATGATTCTGTGAGGGGGTATGCTCTAAAGACAGCTTGGCCCGTTCCAAAGTAGAGTTATGTATGTTCTAAGATCTCAAACATAAATAATGTTTCATGGTGAATCATATTAGGATGATGTTTCAAATATAGCTCTTGTGTTTATTGCAAAAACCCCAGGTTGTTATTCTGGTTAGGACAGTTAATTCTCCCACACTTCAAAAGAGTCAGCTTTACTCGGTAAATTCCAGTATCAATCACGAACTACAAGACTAATCTAATATATATATCTATTCAAACATGCCGGGAAGTAAAAACCATGAATACTGCCTGTGCTGGTGGCGGAAGCACTGCCCTTTCCCCTTAACCATATCCTTTCCCATTAACCCCTACCACTACCCCTTCCCTTAAGTTCATATCCCATTTCAGTAATCTTCCGCAGCGAGAAAGTGTTCACACTATAATCAAATAGTGACGTCATAACGACAACTTTCAAGTCTCATTCAAGTTTAAATCAAGGAAAAATCCTAACAAAAATTAATTTCATTCAAAATAACAAAGGCACCAGAAAACAAACTTCTTCATAGAGGAAAATCCTGGTGTCAACAACACGGGTGACTAAAGCGGTGGTATAGATTTCCTAAAAACTAACAGACAACAGAATCTCACCTGGGAAAAATAGCAGATAAAGTCAAAATTTCGGGAAATTTTCATAAGAAACGCATCATTATATAGGTCATTAGATCTTTCCCCATAAACCAAACACCCTACACACATGAACCATGACCATGTGGAATGAGCTGTAAGAAGCGAGCCGATACAGCCGCCCACGCCCCCCCCCCCCCCCCCCGCCGGCCGCATGCCGCACGCCTAGGCCGCCCTTCACCGCTACAGCCGCCGCATGCCGCGCGACTAGTCGCCACTCGCCTCAGCTCCGCCGCCCTTCACAGCCAGCCGCCCTCCACCGCCGCATGCCGCACAACCACCCACACGCCTATCGCAACCAACAACCATGTCAAAGAGAGGACGTGAAGCCTCGTCGGGAGGGAAAGTCTGGATTTCCCTCGGCACTACCCGTCACCGAACATGAGCTGCGTCTGACAACACAGGCGCCAAGAACCTGTACATAATTTGCGTGCAGGGTATATCAAGGGGCGTCTCTGAACGGGCCTTCCGCGCCGCCGTCGTCCTACAACAACCAGCAGAAGCAACAGGGTGACCCAACAGCTACGGGAGACAGAGGATGCAGCGACACAGACTCAGGCAGGGACACACTCTTAGTTTCCAAGATCCTAGAGGAGTTCCCAGACAAGAAAAGGTTACTTCTCGGTTGTCCCGTCGCTAAGGTAGCCGAGTCCATACAGCGCCATACTATCCATCCACGTCGGGACCAGGGACGCACCAGCGACGTTTGCTGCGCCGATTAGCAAGGAGCTCGACGACATCTGCTTCCGCCACTCTCAAGGCTCAAAACCGACTACGGAGGCCTCCTAGAAGACGAATCGAGGAGTGTTCAGGGCCAGTGTTAGTAAGCAATAGTTAAATGTTAGGAAAATCGAGGAAGAAATTATTTTGAACATGAACATTGATAAATAATTATTCTATGAACTGAATAGTAAAATACCTACTCGTTTAGGGTAGTTGTTAGCGTCACCCGGTTATTTACTCTTGGGGAAATCAAATCGAAAGTGTTAATGTAAAACATTGACCAGGATCAAAAAACCAAATTGAGGGTCAGATGTTCTTAATATATCCAGGTAAAGAGGTTGATTGGGATTTACCAGTCTCTCATTGAATTCATTAAACAGGACCAGTCGGTTCGGGAGTCTTCAAGGTATTTTAATTCCAAGTACAGTCAAACCCGACCTTGTGTGGTGTACTCAGGTGAAGATAAGCGAAAAGTGTTAGATGTAAATTACTGAGTCAAGGTAGTGTAGGTCAGACTAGATGAAAACAATTTGGTCTAGGAGATTTCTCATGTCTAGAAGTCGGAGGTATGGTTTTCACGGGTTCAGCTGGTTCAGTGTTGGAGGAGTATTTTAATTCGAGATAGTAGTACCAGGCTACCACTCACAGTTCGACCAGGCTGAGGTGTTGGCGGACATTTAAGGGACTCGTAAGCTCTCGTTATCCTAACCGGAGGCGGTCAGCCGGTGTGCGCCCCTGGGACGAACCTTGCGACGAAACTGCGGTTACTGAGTCAGGATTTGACAACCACGTTACTCCCAGGTTCAGAGGTCGATTGGGATACTTCCTTCATTGAAATATTCGTGTAATCTAAACACAAAGCAGACACCCGTTTTTAAAGACATAGAAGAATTTCCATTAAATTCACTCTAAATTCGTCCCATACACACCACCTCCTCTTGACGCAGCTTTAGAACAGGAAACAAAAGATCCGTAGTAGTAATGGGATATTGAAGAATTTAATTTTCCCGGAGAAGAGACGTGTGTAATGCCCGTTATTCGGAAGAGATAGGGATTGGGAAATTCTTTATCAGTACAATTCCCGGGTTATGCTGTAAGCAATTCAATCTTTAGTTTTCGTGAAATTATCTTCCCTTCTTTCATTCTCACTTCTATCTGCCTCCCATTCTTTCACTCCCCCCTCCCCCGACATTCCGCCGGTACGAGTCAAAATTCGTGGAGTGACACTTATTCGCGATCATCGATAACTAAGAGGTTCAAAATTTTCATCCTCCCCTCACCCTCCTATCAGATCAAGGAAACATCCTAGATTCTAATGTCCTTCAAAATAGTCACCATAGTGAAAGATCACGGTCACACCATGGCGGGTTCGTCAAGTTATTCGCTAATTGAATGTCGACCAAATTATGGTTCGACTCCACAGACCTCGCTTCGCAACAAAAAACCGGTCGTATGCTGTGAACGAACGAAACAAACACTTCCTCGGATATTAGATTAAACATATTATATCTTCATATATCAAAGTAACGAACTGTATTATAGGCAGCCCCCTTCTAGGTACACTGTTTTCATTATTTAATAGTCATTCAGGGTCTATAAGTCTTCAGGAGAGGCCAATATCATAGAATTCGAACATTCTTTTCTATCCCAACTCACCTTAGCTACACGAGGAGTCAGTCGTCTCTACACTTAATTGCAAGGTAAAGACCTCGGCACCTCGCTCCTGGTTCCCCCTTCCTGTTATATTATATCTATGATATATTTCTTCTTATATATAGGTACAGTTGTTCAGTTTCATAAACGCATAGAAGGCTTGCCCCATCCCTTATAAGTGTTATTAAACAGAGTAGTCTCTACACTTCATTGTATGGATTCGACGGGAGTCTCCTCGCTCCTTCCTCTCCAGGAAACAGGCCACATGGTACAGTGAAATCCCCACACCAACTCATTACTCTCACATTTTCTCCCCTATATATATATATTCCATGATATACTATAGCTGCTCAGTGGATACGGAACCTAGGTGGTAGTTCTAAGAATGATTCTGTGAGGGTAATAAACAAAAAATAAACAAAATACAAATAACAACAGAAGGTTATGCTCTAAAGAGCTTGCCCGTCCAAAGTAGAGTTTATGTATGTTTCAAGATCTCAAAAAAAATAATGTTTCATGGTGAATATATAGGATGATGTTTCAAATATAACTCTTGTGTTGATTGCAAAAAAACCCCAGGTGATTATTCTGTGTTAGGACAGTAATCCCCACACTCAAAAGAGTCAGCCTTACTCGGTATAATTCACGTATCAATCACGACTACCAAGACTATCTAATATATATATCGGATTCAAAACATGCCAGCAAAGTAAACCATTGAAACTACTTGCCTGTGATGGTGGCAGCACTTCCCTTTCCCCTTAACTCATATCCTGTCCCCTTAACCCCTACCCCTACCCCTTTTCCTTAAGTTCATTCCCATTTCATACTGCTCAGCAGCGAGAAAGTGTTCACACTCTTCAATCAAATAGTGAAGCATACGACGACTTTCAATCTTCAATTCAAGGTTAAATCAAGGAAAAAATCCATAACCAAATTAATTTCATTCAAATAACAAAGGGCACCATATAAAACACAAAACTTTCATAGGAAAATCCGCCGGCAACACACCGTGTATTGGTATCAATCAATCATTTGGGGGCATACGCAGGGGGCGCGTCGCCTCGCCCACCATACGGACGCAAACCCGGGGGTCACCACGCGGCGCAGTTCCCATTTGCAGGCTCCTGTCCCATACCAAGCAGGTCTCGACAAGAACTTCAACTTGCCCTAGCCACGAGCCCTTGTGGGCGCCCTTGGCCCCTCCACGCAGGATTGTCTTCTTACAGATACAACCCGATTGGGAAGGATCGGTTTCAGGTAGCGTGCCACATGGCCCATATAAGCCGAAGTTGGCGCTGACGGATATGCAGGTAATAGGAACTCGATTCAGTCTCACGTTGCAATCGCTGATTTGACCACGTAGTCCTCCAGCGATACCCATGATTTCTGCGAAGGCATTACTATAACAAAGGCATTGATTCGTCTCTTCAATTCACTATTTAGTGCCATGTCCACAACCATAGAGTAGGCAGGAATCCACAAGTGATTTGAAGATCCGGATCTTTGTCCTTCTGCCACAGGTACCGACAACGCCAATACTCCCACTGAGCGAGTCCATAACACGTGGGCTATGCCAATCGCCGTAAGAATTCTTGGACGTGACCGCCGTCATTATGGACTGCGGCTACCAAGGTATTGTAAAACTTTCCAAGATCTCAATGTTGTCCTCGCCACACGCATGACAGACGTACTGCTTCATTCTAGTAAGGTCACCAAACACCTGGATCTTGGTCTTGAGCCAGGAGCCTACAGTCCCAAGGCTTTGCCTCCTCGGGCAGCTGGCCGAGAGCCATCACCAGAGGGACCTCCAACGTCTCAGCCAAGATACTGCATCATCGGCAAAAAACAAGATCAGGATCTTGGTGCTGACCGACGGAGGCTGCCACAATCACCTGTGATCTACAACCTTGTCCAATACCCAGTCCAACAAGAGTTGAAAAGTGGATGGGGCAAGGGAACGCACCCTTGGTCACTCCTTGTATTCACAGGAAAAGAAGCTGATACACCTGCCCCACACTTCACAGCACTCTCAGTCCCAGAATAACAGACCAGGTATTCAAACCAAAGTCCTTGCAGGAACCCTCGAAGTCGCAGGAAGATCCCCAGAGTGACTCACGATTTTATCGCACTGAGTCAAACGCCTTCTTGAGATCAACATAGGCTGGCCAGCATTTCCCTGTCCAAACTCACGTCGGCGTTACACCAGGTATTATTGATAGGAGTATAGAAACCCTTGATTATGTATTTTTGTGGACTTATTGGGAAATAGAGCACCACCATTCCTGGAATCCTTGTTGTTGTCAGTTCGATTTGATTCATCGCGAAACACTGACAACAATTATTTCATAGCTTTCCAAATCTTGCTTTACTTATATGCAGCTGCATGGCGTCTGCGAGACAGTTGACACTTACATCCTCTGAGAGATGGCGATACCATAGTGTGGGAAGTATAATATGGTACTACCAGACTTGCCTGGAAAGAAAGCATGGCGCGCGAGCTAGGGTTAGGGTACTGTTTACTGTGGTTTGGTGGTGCGAATTGGCCAGCACCAATAGTAGTATGAGTCCGTAGAGTAGGTAGCTACCAGCCGTCATGCTATTCCTGAAAAATACTCCTTTCCTTACTTCTTTGTCTCGCAGCACTCGGTGAAGCCATCCAAATTTTTATGTCGACCAATTCGGTTCACTCCACTACCTCGTCTCGCAACAAACCGCGTTCGTATGCGTGAACGAACGAAACAACACTTTCTCGGATATTAGATTAAACATATATATTCTTCTATATCAAAGTAACAGAACTGTATTATAGGCAAGCCTCTCATAGGTACACTTGTTTCATTATTTAATTAGTCATTCAGGGTCTATAAGCTCTTCAGGAGAGGCCAATATCATAGAATTCGAACATTCCTTTTTATCCCAACTTCACCATTAGCTACCACGAGGAGTCAGTCGTCTCTACACTTCATTGCAGGTAAGACCTCGGCACCTCGCTCCTGGTTCCCCCCTTCCTTGTTTATATTATAATCTATCTATATTTCTCTATATATATAGGTACAGTTGTCAGTTTCACTAACGCATAGAAGGCTTGCCCCATCCTTATAAGGTGTTATAACAGAGTCGTCTCTACACTTCATTGTAGGCTTCGACGGGAGTCTCTCGCTCCTTCCTCTCCAGAAACCAGGCCACATGTGTACAGTGAATCCCCACACCAACTCATTACTCTCACATTTTTCTCCCCTATATATATATATCCATGTATACCTATAGTGCTCAGTTGATACGGACATAGGTGGTAGTTCTAAGAATGATTCTGTGAGGGAGGTTATGCTCTAAAGAGCTTGCCCGTTCCAAAGTAGAGTTTATGTATGTTTCTAAGATCTCAAACATAAATAATGTTTCATGGTGAATATATAGGATGATGTTTCAAATATAACTCTTGTGTTTATTGCAAAAAAACCCCAGGTGATATTCTGTGTTAGGACAGTAATTCCCCACACTTCCAAAAAGAGTCAGCCTTACTCGGTATAATTCCACGTATCAATCACGATACCAAGACTAATCTAATATATATATCTATTCAAACATGCCCAGGAAGTAAAACCATGAACTACTTGCCTGTGCTGGTTGGCAGCACTTCCCCTTTCCCCTTAAACTCATATCCTTTCCCCTTAACCCCTTACCCCTACCCCTTTCCTTAAGTTCATTCCCATTTCAGTACTCCTCCGCAGCGAGAAGTGTCACAACTATAATCAAATAGTGAAGCCCATACGACGACTTCAATCTCATTCAAGTTTAAATCAAGGAAAAATCCTAACCAAATTAATTTCATTCAAATAACAAAGGCACCAGATAAACAAACTTCTTCATAGGAAAATCCCGGCAAACACACAGTGTATTGGTATCAATCAATCATTGGGGCATACGCCAGGGGGCGCGTCGCCTCGCCCACCCTACGACGCAACTCCCGGGTGGGTCACCACGCGCGAGTTCCCATGCAGGCTCCTTTCCCATACCAAGCAGCTCTCGACAAGAAACTTCAACTTGCCCTAGCCACGAGCCTGTGGGGCGCCCCCTGGCCTCCTCCACGCCGGATTGTCTCTTACAGATACAACCCGATGGGAAGGATCGGTTTCAGGGTAGCGTGCCACATGCCCATATAGCACGAAGTTGCGCTGACGGACTATGCAGGTAATAGGAACTCGATTCAGTCTCACGTTGCAATCGCTGATTTGACAACGTAGTCATCCCAGCGATACCCATGATTCTGCGAAGACACTTACTACCAAAGGCATTGATTCGTCTCTTCAAGTCACTATTTAGTGTCCATGTCTCACAACCATAGAGTAGGACAGGAATCACAAGTGATTGAAGATCCGGATCTTGTCCTTCTGCACAGGTACCGACAACGCCAAATACTCCCACTGAGCGAGTCCTAACACCGTGGGCTATGCCAATCCGCGTAAGACTTTTGACGTGACCCGCCGTCATTATGGACTGCGCTACCAAGGTATGTAAAAAACTTTCCAAGATCTCAATGTCCTCGCCACACGCATGAACAGACTGTACTGCTTCATCTAGTAAGTCACCAAACACCTGGATCTTGGTCTTGAGCCAGGAGACCTCAAGTCACAAAGGCTTGCCTCCTCGTGCAGCGGCTCGAGAGCCATCACCAGACCCA
>JACEEZ010020380.1:0-11607 GCA_016584305.1 Chionoecetes opilio | reverse complement strand
TTAAAAAAAAAATAAAAAATTTGGAAAAAGAGTAAACTAAAAAAGGTAGGAAAAAAGTTGCAGCTACATAGATAAAAGACAAAAAACTAACCAAACGGTCGTTAAGGGGAAACAGACAACGACAGACAGACAGACATGAGAAATAGATACAGAAAAGAGTAAAATTTAAAAGAGTTAAGGAAAAAACAGCAGCCACTAAAGATAACACACAGAAAAACATAACCTAATTCGTGGGGGGCCCAAACCCAAAACCTCTTACAGGTGTTAGTGGTCACGTCTTCGCCAATCCCTGACGGGGAGGAAAGGGATGCACAGTGAAAGTTTTTTCTTTTTACTTATAATGATTTTATTTTACAGGTTTGTTTGTGTCTAGTTTTATTGTGTTGTTATCGTATTGATTGTTTTGATACTCTTAGGGAAAAGAGGTTAATTAAAACAAGGTTTTCCCCGAAGAAACTTTTAGATGAGAAAGAAAAAAAGGGTATTACGGGAAAAAGAAGAAAAGGCTGAGTATGTTCATTATGTATTTGGGTTTCTATATTTTGAATTTCTGTGTGAATATTGTAGTTTTTTATTGATAAATTCTTCATTCATTCTTTTTTTTCGATCTTTAAATTTTTCCTGTCAATAAATTAACAATGAAGAAATGGAAGTTTGAAAAAAACCTCCGAATCGCTCTTTGATCAAACATCAGTTGTATTTGAAAAGAAAACCAAATAATGACAACATTTGCGGGGAAAACACACAACTTTACCTTTCACACAAGAAGAAAAAGCATAATATTTCGGCCACGAAAATCTGAACAAATACCGATAGTTTTTTTCCCCCGGGGTTTTAAGAAAGCAAGTGTAAAGGGGGATGCACGAAGGGGTGAGAAGTAATCATCTGGTCTTGAGTGTTTGCATATGTAAGTGTTTGTGTATGTTGTGTTAGGGGAGGGGGGTTAAAAGTGTGCTGGCGGCCCCCGCTTGGGGGAAAAAAGAAACAAGGTTGGTGCTCTCTGTGCCAAAGTTTACAGTCCCGTTACAATAGGAGAAAAACTAGGATGTTTTCTGTGTAGAGTGTTTTGGTAAGAAGTATGGTGTGTGGGGGTGTAAAGAGTGCTTGGGGCGCCTCGCTGGGGGGAATAAAAAACAAAAGAGGTGTGGCTGCGTGCTGTCCCCAAAATTTTACAGTCCCTTTACAATAGGAAATAAAATGGGATTTTTTGCATTGTAGATTTTTGTGTATGTGGGGTTTGGTTGTGTGTGGTTGTGTGTGTGGTATGTGTGTGTGTGTGTGGTGTGGGGGGTGGGGGGGGGGGGGAAAAAACCCAACAGAGAGTGGCGCCCCCCGGTGCAAAAGTTACAGTCCCTTTATAATAGAAGAATACTAACTCCAATTAGTTACTAAACCTCTGTTTTTACTTTGCTAAGGAAAACCCTCCCCCCGTTTTCAAGTACATAAAAAACATTCAGTTTTTTTGGTTTTAGATCGGGTTTGATGGTATAGTTTATTACATTATTCGATGTCGTATATACGCCTATACCTCCATTAAATTGCCCCCATAATTTCTCTGCCTTTGGGAATTTTTTTGCAATGCTGAATTTTGTAATAATCTGGAGCCTTGGTTTTTGGTCTTATGTCACTGCAAGAAAACGAACATTGATAAAATAAGCTTAGACACTTTATGTTTTTTTCTTATAAGCTTTTGTGCTCAAAAAAATTATGGTGTTATAGTAGATGATTACGAAAATTTTTTTCGTTTTTTTTTTTTTTTTTTTTTTTGTTTTAAAATTTGCCTAGTGTTGTTATTAATCTTTCATTATCATTGATTTTTCACCCTCTCTCTCTTAGCATCTTAGCATCCTTTTTTGATCCTAGGAGGGCATTTAAAAATCTAGGTGAGAGTGTTTGGGTTTGGGGTGCTTGGCAGGGCGAGGGGGTGGCATGACTTGGTTTGTGTGTGTGTGTGTGTGTGGTGTGTGTGTGTGTGTGGTGTGTGTGTGGTTTTGTGTGTTGTGGTGTGTGTGGGGTGTGTGTGTTGTTTTGTTGTGTGTGGTGGGGTGTGTGTGTGTGTGTGTGTGTGTGGTGTGTGTTGTGGTGTGTGTGTGTGGGTGGTGTTTGTGTGTGTGTGTGTGTGGTGTGTGTTGTTGTGTGTTGTGTGTGTGTGTGTGTGTGTGGTGTGTGTGTGTTTGGGGTGTGTGTGTGTGTGTTTTGGTGTGTGGTGTGGTGTGTGTGGTGTGTGTGTTGGTGTTGTGTGTGTGTGTGGTGTGTGGTGTGTTTTGTGTGTGTGTGTGTGTGTGTGGGTTTTTTGTGTGTGTGTGTGTGTGTGTGTGTGGTGTGTGTGTGTGTGTGTGTGTGGTGTGTGTGTGTGTGTGTGGTGTGGTGTGTGTGTGTTGGGGTGTGTGTGTGTGGTGTGTTGTGTGTGTGTGTGTGTTGTGTGTGTGTGGGTGTGTGGTGTGTTTGTGTGTGTGTGTTGTGTGTTGAGACCACCAAATGCAAATTTGTTTTCTTAAAAGCCCCTGCTAATTTTCCCCCCCCGAATAGCACCGGAAAAAAGATCAACTTTTGCTTTATAAAAGTAGTATCGAAAACACGCAATAAAACAACTGTCCTGCTTTATGCTTTATTGACGAAAGCCCGCATAAGATCAAATGTCCTCTTTTGCTTGTTTGTTCGACAGCACCGCATAAGGCAAATTCTTGTTTTTGCTTTATTGTATCGAACGCACCGCTAAGAGAACTGTCCTGCTTTTTGCTGATTTTATCGAAAAGCACCGCAAAGATCAACTGTCCTGCTTTAAAAGCTTGTTTGTATCGAAAAGCACCGCATAAACAAATGTCCTGCTTTATGCTTGTATTGATGAACAGCACCGATAAAACAACTGTCCTGCTTTATGCTTGTATTTTTCGAAAAGCACCGCATGATCAACGTCCTGCTTTATGTTGTATTGTATGAACAGCCCCCATAAGAGCAAATGTCCTGTTTTATGCTTGTATTTTACGAACAGCACCGCTAAGAGCAAAAGTCCTGCTTTTGCTTTTAAGTATCGAACAGCACCCCTAAGATCAAATGTCTGCTTTATGCTTGTATTGTATCGAACAGCACCGCAAAAATCAACTTCCTGCTTTATGCTTGTATTGTACGAACAGCACCCATAAGAGCAACTTCCTGCTTTTTTTGCTTGTATTGTATCGAACAGCACCGATAAAGCAACTGTCCGCTTTATGCTTGTATTGTATCGAAAAAAGCACCGCATAAGAGCAAATGTCCTGCTTTATGCTTTTATTGTATCGACAGCACCGCATAAAGCAATGTCCGTTTATGCTTGTATTTTTCGAAAAAGCACCGCATAAAGCAACTGTCCTGCTTTATGCTTGTATTGTACGAACAGCACCGCATAAGAGCAAAATGTCCTGTTTTTTGTTGTATTGTATCGAACAGCACCCCATAAAAGGGAAAATGTCCGCTTTTTGCTTTTATTTATCGAACAGCACCGCTAAAAAACTGTCCTGTTTAGCTTGTTTGTATCGAACAGCACCCCATAAAATCAACTGTCCTGCTTTTTCTTTTATTTTATCGAAACCCGCCCGCATAAGACAACTGTCCTGCTTTATGCTTTTATTGTATCGAACAGCACCGCTAAAATCAACTGTCCCCGCTTTATGCTTGATTTTATGAACAGCACCGCATAAGAGCAACTGTCCTGCTTAGCTTGTATTGTATCGAACAGCACCGCATAAGAGAATGTCCTGCTTTATGCTTTATTGTATCGAAAGCACCCCATAAGTCAACTGTCCGTTTTATTTGTATTGTATCGAACAGCACCGCATAAGATCAACTGTCCTGCTTTATGCTTTTATTGTACGAACAGCACCCCATAAAGCAAATGTCCCCGCTTTATGCTTGTATTT
Source organism: Chionoecetes opilio (assembly GCA_016584305.1). Lineage (NCBI taxonomy): Eukaryota > Metazoa > Arthropoda > Malacostraca > Decapoda > Majidae > Chionoecetes > Chionoecetes opilio. The sequence continues at coordinate 7,711 of JACEEZ010020380.1, read as the reverse complement.
TATCGAAAAGCACCGCAAAGAGCAACGGGCCTTTTTATGCTTGATTGTATCGAACAGCCCGCTAAGAGCAACTGTCCTGTTTTTCTTTTATGGGGGAAAGGGAAAGGGCGACTCCCCCTCAACAAAATTTCATTATAGTAAAAAGGAGAGAAAAGAACACACTAATGAAAGGGTTTTTACTTAGGAGTTTTTTGTTTTAAGGACTAATGTAAAAACGTCATTTTTTTTCAACTTTTAACTTTTTCTCCTTACTTTTTTATATTGATACTTTTTTTTTCGATTACCCGAACATTTGGTGTGGTGGGGAGAGTTGGACTGAAGGACTGTATTTGTGGTAAATTATTACATATGTACCCGAAAAAAAAAAGAAGAATGGCAATAATAATAGATAAGAAAATAAAGAAAAACTCTTGCGACGGGTTCTTACTTTTTTTGGGATTTTATAAGAGTATTAATTTTGACTTCTGTGGTTAAAACGCTTATCTGATTATAAATAGTTGTGGGTAAAAAGTAGAGATGGACGCTATTAGTGCTGATGGGGAGAGAGAGAGAGAGAAGAGGAGAGAGAGAGAGAGAGAGAGAAGAGAGAGAGAGAGAGAGAGAGAGGAGAGGAGAGAGAATGAAAATGAATAATTTTTGTCACTTTTTTTTTATTGGTAGAGGTGGTGGAGGGTTTTTTTTTTGTGCAGTGTATGCTGATCAGACTCCTGACAGACGGGGTAGTTTTTCTGTTATTAGGGGGAGGAGCCTGAAGGCGTACATAGAGGCGAGCTCTTTTTTTTTTTATCGCTGAATATGTGTTTTTTATTTTTGTGTGATGGGTCTTTTGTGGTATTTACGAAACTTGCCCGAGTTTATTCTCTTTTTTTCCTGGTTTGCAATGACTTTTTGGGTTTTTTTGTCTGGTAAAAGGTCGTTGATTGCGTGTATTTTTTTGCTTATTCATAGTAAGTATACTATTTTTTCGACACACACACAAAACCACACCACAACCACACCACACCCCCACCACACACACACACACACCCCCACACACCCACACACACACACACACACATACACGAGGGGGATTTCATGAAGCAACATTACATTATTTCATTATGGAAGGGGGGGACTTATGAGCAAAAAACAGTTACCTTTTTATCGACATTTTGGGGCCAATTTTCAAACACCGGATTTACCACCATATATAGTTTAACAAAATTTCCCAAATTATTTTCAGACTTTAATTTATATCTCATCATCTCATAATACTTTTAAAAAGATTTTAATGAGAAACGGGAACCTTAGCCATTCAAAGCCCAACTCTTGCGCTGCTAAAAACAACCCAAAAATCTCTCCCCCTCCCCCCTTCACTGGACTCAAAAAAGTGTCTCTTTTTGTAGTCCATCAACGCCGAGCAATTTTTTTTGTCGCGGTAGAAGAGGCAGAGGTAATTATCAGGTAACAGGGGAAAGTAGGGTCACTGTGGCATCTCTCCTGGCGCCTTTCAATATGCTTGTGGGAAGATTCATCGAGCCATGTCAGGGCCCGGGCGACAATCGAGGTCATCTCCGTAGTGTAGGGCGTGTGTACGATTTATGCCGAGTCCAAGGTCCTTAGTCATTCCGCACCCCCAGGAGTGACCCAAAAGTGTGAACTTAATTTTTAGGGGGAATTGACTTCACGTCGTCTTTAGTTTTTTGACTGTTTATAGTAAAGCTAAAAAGTTGTGTATTTTCGACTGTTTGTGTGAATGTTTATTTATTTAAGTGTTAGTAGTAAAATGATACAACAATTTCGTTATTTCAATAGTATTATTACATTACAACATACTATACATAGGAATTATTTTTCAGCTAAAAGAAATTTTAATCCTTTTCATAACTGGGGAAAGGACCATCTGTAGCCTCTCTTACACTCCCTTAGGGTTCGGAGACAGAAACCACAGGGGTTTTCCCCCGTAATCATGCCGTCACTCCGTCCCCTCACCCTGGCCTTGTCCCCCCGGCGGGGGAAGGTGAGGGCCCCTTTTTGCGCTGCGGCAGGCGGGGGCGACGAGCCCATGATAGGGCCCCCAAATCGTTCCCGAGTCTGGACGGGACACAGAGGCGCGTTGAGTTTTTTCCTCGCATCTCTGGACCCCATTAGATACGAGACAGTGCGTGTTATGGGGGGCGAACTTCTATTTTTTTTAGGTGAGGGGGAGTGAGGAAGAGAGAAAGGAGGAGGGAAAAATGTTTTGTTGTGTGACACCCAAAAATGAAAACGCGTGGTAGTTTTTCTCTTTTGATTTTAGGTTTTAAGTTTGGTCAGTAGTACGTAGGGAGATTTTTCCGATTTTTTTCCCTTACGGTTTTCTTTAGTACAATTGGGACAACTATTCCTTTTTTTTTTTTTTTTTTTTTTCATCGAAAATACCATTCCATTTTTGTTTTTTTTATCGAGTACGACTCGACTGATTTTTTGAATATTTAAAGGTAATTTCTCCATATGTAAATTTCCTTTTTAAACTTTTCCCCCTAACTATTCCTTTTTTTTTACATCGAAACATATTCCCTTCCCTTACGTTTTGATTTTTCGAACGACTGTTGTGAATAATATTAAAGTAATTTTACTCCAATGTAATTTCCTTATTCTTCCCCTCCCCAAACATCTTATCAGAGAGTCTCATCTTAGTTTTCGCGGGGGGACTATTCATCACACAAAAAAAAAACGTTAAAAGGGTAAAAAAGGGTGATTATAAGGGCCCAAGGTGAGTGGGGGGTGTCCCAACTGGTCACTATCCTCCAATAAGGCACCCCTGGTACGCTGAACCCCAAGGAGCGGGGACTGAGGGAACGGGGGACCGGGGGAAGCTGCTGAACAAAAAGATTGTTTTGAAAAAATGGACAAGGCTCAAGTGTTAAACGGGATCCGGGGGTTTTCTTATGTTGACAATATTGGAAGGGAAAAACGCGCGCACACAAACAAACACACACCACACCACACACCAACACACACACACACAAACACACACCACACACACACACACACCACACACACACACACCACACACACACACAACACACCAACACACACTTCTTAATACATACAATACGGATATCCCAAAATTTAAGATTTCCCTACCCACACTTTCCCACAACACACCACCACATGCCACCACCACCAAATAATTTTACCTGCAAGCCCATTACTCCTCTATCTTGGCTTGAGCCCCTGGGATGCCCCAGAGGTGGTGCAAAATTTTATCAGAGACCAGAGAACGAGTGCTTTTTCAAGAGGTGGGCCGTATGTTTGCCCCCGCCCTCCCCCCCCCACCTTGCTCCCCAGCACCTTTGCCAAAGTGTTGCAACGTGGGTTTGGATTCTTCATTGCCGCCGTGCGCCTCCTAAAATTTTTACATCAAGGTACGGGTTTGGTCTGTTTTGCAATAAAGCTTGTAGAATTTAATTACTTCGGTTCGTAGTTCCTTTGCATGTAAAAAAAATAATTTTTGGGGATTTTACCCCCCCCCCAAAAAAAAAGGCTTGTTTTTTCTTTCTAATGGAAGCGGAATCTATTCACTTGATTAATGGTTGGAACCCTTCATGTAATCTGCATATCTCCCGCCATATAAAGGAGTTTGCAATTGTACGGGAAACCAAATAACAAGTCTTTGCGTACTTTTGACCTTTTTCTCTCCTCCTCTTCCTTCTTCCTCTTTTTTATCTTTTAAATGAAAGCATACCGGGATTTTTTTGCCATTTATGTTGTAGCGGGAGTAAAAAGCAAAGTTCATTTCACTCTGGTTGACTCATACTTATAATATCCCTAAGAAGTGCCCTTTGTTTCGCAGCGGTGAACAAAGGGAAAATTTTTGGCCTGGATATTAGGAAATTTTGGGATTCCTCTGGTGGAAAGTATAACTTTGTTGTTATTACTTTTTAATCAAGTATGTGGGTTTGGGGAATTTGATCTTCGTAGTGTTTCGTGACCTCTTTGGTCGCCCCTGGGGGAAATTAGGGGGCAAAGGGGAAAAAAACAGACGTGTGAGTGAAATTTTTTCCCTGAATAGAAAAATTCGAGGTTTTCTGAGTTTGCCCCGGTTTTGCTAACCAGTACCTTTTTTTTTATTTTTAAATTTTTTTTTTATACAGCTTACCGATAAAGCTGCTATAGTAGTATATGCCCCTGACGTCTATAAATTACGGTTATTTTATTTTATTTTTTTAATTTTACTCACGCTTTTCCCACATTTCACAGCGTGCGACACAAACACGCCTTGCCTTCCCACACATTGTGAGGGTGAACATTAATTTTGACCATCCAGACCCGCAGTGCAGGTGAAAAGTGAAAGGGTGGATTATGCTGGGTTTGGGGCTGTTTACGTACGAAAAACAAAAATGTAAACAAATCAGTATAATTATGTTTCCACTACTTCTACTACTACTACTAAGCTATACTACTACTAAATACTGCTCTACTACTACTACTACTACTACTACACTGCTCTACTACTACTACTACTGCTACTTACTACTACTATACACTACTACAAAATACTACTACTACTACTATATACTACTACTACTACCCCTACTACTACTACTACTACTATTACTACTACTACTGTACTACTACTACTATACTATACTACTACTACTACTATACTATACTACTACTGCTACTACTACTATATACACTACTATACTACTACACTATACTACTGTACTACACTACTACTACTACTCACTATGCTACTATACTACTACTACTCATACACTCTACACTACTACTACTACTGCTACTACTACTACTACTATACTGCTATCTACTACTAAACTACTCTACTACTGCACTACTCTACTACTACTACTACTATATAACTACTACTCTATCTACTGCTACTATACTACTACTACACTACCACTACAGCTCTTTTATTTTTGCTGTATAGTATCTTTATTTATGAATTCATAGTTGAGTCAGTCTCTCTCTCTCTCCCCCTCCCCTCTCTCTCTCTCTCTCTCTCTCTCCCCTCTTCTCCCCCTTCTCTCTCTCGCTCTCTCTCTCTCTTCTCCTCTCTCTCTCTCCCTCTACACAGCATAATTTGTTTTTCTATCCATTCCTTCCCAGATTTTTTGCAATTAACTGCTGCTATGAAAAACTCACACATGTAGCAATGGGCGCCCAGAAACGTATCAAACATACCACAGTCGCACCTTCAGTTTGTTTTTACTTTCATTACATGGGAAAAAAACGATAAAAATTGCTCCCCTGAAAACGCCACTTTTACCCTCTCGTTGTTTTAAGCCCGGGAAGTAAAATTTGCTTTTCGGTGCGAGAATACACTGGTGGGCAGGTACCTTGTGCGCCAAGAAAAATTTTTTTTTTGAGAGTTTGGCAGTGAGTGAAAAACAAGCATTCGCATCATTTTTTTTTTTTGTTTTACTCTCGAGTGACGACAGTGGGGAAGAGGAAGTGCATGGGGCTCCCCTCAATAAAAGGGAATGGTGGGGGAAAAGTGAAATGCTAGGGGCCCAGTTTAACGGAAAAATACTTACAATAGAGGGTATAAAGTGAAAGGGGTCGAACATAAAAAGAAAACGGTTTATTGTCTTTGAATGTAAATGAAGGAAAAGAGAGAGAGGAGAGAGGAGAGAGAGAGGAGAGGGAGAGAGAGGGGAGAGGAGGAAGGAGAGGCGGCGACGAGAGAGAGAGAGGAGAGAGAGAGAGAGAGAGAGAGGAGGAGAGAGAGAGAGAGAGAGAGAGAGGAGGGGAGAAGGGAGAGAGAGGGGAGAGAGAGAGAGAGAGAGAGATTTCTTATAATATAACAAAAGTGTGTCTTCTTGGTGTGTGGGGTATAGGTTCCGCCCCCCGTGGCGCAAAACCTCATATGGCAATTTTGGAATCGGGTAACCAGGGGAAGGTCATAAGCCCACTTATGGATGATCCAAAATCACTTCTTTTTTTTTTTTTTTTTTTTTTAGCACCCTATTACGAAAATTTGTGAAACAAAGGGGGTTGGGGAAATTTGGGGAACCCTTGTATGGGGATGGGTAAGGGTGAGTGATGGGGGGGGTAGGGGTAATGGGGGGGGGTGATGGTGGGGAATGGGGGGGGGGGTATGGTGGGGGTGGGGGGAATGGGTGGGGGGGGATGGGTAATGGGTAGTGAATAGGTTGGGGTGGGGGTAAGGGGTGAGTGAAGGGGGGGGGGTGAGGGGAAAGGGGGGGGTGAGTGAAGGGGTGTGTGGTGATGGGTAATGGTGAGTGAATGGGTTGTGGTGATGGGAAATGGGGAGTGAATGGGTGGGGGGGTATGGGTAATGGGGATAAAGGGGTGGGGGGTATGGTAATGGGTGAGTGAATGGTGTGGGGTTTGGGGGAAAGGGGGTGAGTGAAGGGGTGGGGGGATGGTAAGGGGGTGAGTAAATGGGTGGGGGGAATACATACTTTTAAATCCATGATTTGGAAAATTTAAGGGGCTATCTGGAGAGTCCATGTTTGGGGGGCCGAAGGCCCCCAAAACCGGGTGGGGGGAAAAAGGGCCCACAATAGCCCCCCGCAGGAGCTCCCAAAAAGTCCCCCCGGAGGGCGGCTTTGGGGCTAGTGTTTACAAAATCACAACGTCACTATAAAATGTACTTTTTGTTTCTTTTCCGGGAGGAGGATGTTGAGAGAGAGACGGGGAAAAGGGCAAGGACGTCTTAATCAATACAGCGCTGACCTTACTTACCTGTTTGCCCGATGGTGAGCTGTGACCTTAATAACGAGAGGGAAAAGCAAAAAATGCCTATAAAACCCACGATTAAAAGTCAGGGGCGAGAGGATGTCGCGTGGGGCTGCCTAAAGTATGACATCCAGGCACCTTGGAGGACTGGCAAGGGGGGGGAAAACCCAGGGTTGGGGGAAGGCCCGCTGGAAAGGCTCCGATGTTTATGGGGGATCAGAACCCCTACACGGGCCCCAAGCGGCACTTGGCACTTGTTTCCCCGGGTTTGCACCACCCCCCTACCTCTCTGGAACCCAAAACAATAATCAACAACAACTCCAAAACCCCCAAGACACAGATAAGTGGTAAGTGTTTTCCTTGGTCTTGTTTTACGTATCAATCTTCATTTGAGTCAGTTTTCATGTGTTTTTTTCCTTTGTTTGTATATAGGAAATTGTATACGTTTGGTAAAGTCATATTCATCGTCAACCCCCAGCTATGAGGAAGTGGGGAGTGGGGGAAAAATGCGGCGAGGGGGTGGGAAAGAAATTGCTTGGGGTTTTGATGATCGTGGGGAAAATTTCGATATGTAGGGTATTGGGGCAGGGAAAGACGGAAAGGAAAAACCGACTTTCCCAAATTTTATCCGGTTGTTTTTTCTATACATTTCGGGACGATCCGGAAGTACGAAAGCCAAAGGGCTGGGAATACCCTTTCAAAAAAAAATAAAACAAAAAACAAAAGAGAAATGAAATAGACGACGAAAAAAAAAAGCGAAATAAGTAAAGATTTATGGACAGTGAGATAAGCACTTTGGGCAAGACAATTCATACTAACGATACAAAATTCACTAAGCCAGAATGAACTCAAGCCTTTGGGGTCCGAATAGCACACAAAAAACTAACCCAAGTCGTTTCCCCTAAAACCCCCCTAACAGGCGTAAGACAAGAAGATAAGAAAAGGCAAAAAGGAACATAAGGAAAAAAAATCAAAAAAAATTTGACCAGTTTTTTTTTCCAATTAAATCAAAAAAATA
>JACEEZ010020379.1:0-13175 GCA_016584305.1 Chionoecetes opilio | reverse complement strand
CTTATAAATCATCCACATTGACACGTTGATGCGTCTTTCTTATAATCTTGCTTTTTTTCTATAATCAGCCCCCAAAAATTTCACTGCCTAGAGGTTGAAGGATGTCTTCCAAAGGGCTTTATCCTAAACCCCAAAGAAAAAATGTTATAATTGCTAGACAGTATTCTGAACAAAAACTCATGTATATGACTTCTCCATTTTTTTTTTTTATCATTGGGACCCTCCTAGACCAGTAGCAGAAAAAAAAAGCCCCCCAGGGAGGATGGCATTTTCTGCTAATAAATAAATTAATGAATAATTTTTTTTTTAAAACCGACGTATAAATATCTTTTTTATTTTTCTGGAGAATGAGAAAACTTGTTATTGAGGAGTTGCAGTCACTCAAAGATGGGCAAGGCAATTTACAGGTTTAGAGATGAGGATAGGGAAAATTACTGGTCATTACTGTTTTTTTCTGTCTATGCAAACAGAATATAAACTTACCAATTTCAAATGGAATATAAAATGAGCACAAATAGGTTAGGATAAAACACATAAAAGGAATGGCTAATATAAAGCACGCAAAATTTCATCCATAATTCAACACTCATGCTTACCTAAAGCCAACCAACATTCCTTGATGCCGTCCTAGACATAGGGTGATGCTCGGACCAGTGATGAGCAGGTTGATGAGGCCTTGTGCCCCGTGGCCCTGCGTCCCATCAAATTCAGGCTCTCCCCCCAAGTTCCCACCCATTTCCCCCTCAACTTCTTCGAAACACTCTGTGGAAGGCCATTTGGTCACTCCACAAAAACCACACTTATTTACTTCTAAAAATGGACATAAACTCTTTACATGTACACATCAAAAAGCAGCATTATAAATATTTAAAAATTTATAAAAACACTCAAATAATATATATATAAATATATATTATATATATATTTTAATATATATTATATATATATATAATATATATATATAAATATTTTAATGATAAATTATAATTATATAATATAATATTATATGAGAAGAGAAGAGATTACTCTCACTAAAATCGACAACCTCTTTATAGCAGATAATCGGATACATTGGACTCTTTTCAGGGCTCCCGGACACCCTATTTTTATAAATAAATCTAACATAAACCCAGATTATAAGGTGGGAATCCAGACATGGAAGAATTATACTGTAGTGTATAATTCATTCCCTTTACTATTCTTTAATGTTTCTCAATTCATTCTTCTTTTATATACATTACAAACACAGTACTGTAACTTAATTTTTGGTAATTATGGTATAGAGTGATGGTAAAAGGGGAAAAAAAAATAGAGCATAATATACAAGTGGGAAAGGTTTCCCCGTGGAAATTTGCGGTATTTGAGTAGGAGTAAAAACTCATTCGTTTGCAAGGAATGTAAAAAAAATGGTGCCATAGAAGATGTTCAAGACTTTGGAAAACCTGAATAGGGGTGGTAAGATTTTTTGTTCTGCTGTCCATTTGTGGTGTAAGGAAGATCAACGGAGGTGGTCCCGCCAGAAGAAAAAAAGAGATAGAAACTATAGAAGTGAATTGGTAATGTACTAGAAGAAGTGAAACAGTCTTGTTTATCTGGGTGGGACATGTTAGATAGCGAGGGTGGGTGAGTGGCAGTAAGAAACACGGGTAGGCAAAACTACATGGATGAAAATGCAGAGATAGCGGGACTGCTGATAAACAAAGAGTATTCCACTGAAAAAAAAAAGGAGGACGGGGGGGTATTTTTGAAAAACAAGGGGGGGTTATAAAATTTATAAATTTACTGTAAATGGGGGTTTTCTGAGGGAGAGGGGGCCTTTGGGAACGAATTATTGGGGTTTTTTTTTTTTGGGGGAAACTTTGGGGGGGTTTAAAAGGGCGGGGGGGAAATGGGTGAGGGGGCCAAAAGGGGGGAAAAAAAAAAATTTTTAAAAAAAAAAAACAAACATTTTGGGGGAAAAAGGTTTTTTTTCCCCTTTGGAGGGGGGGGGGTCCAAAATTTTGGGGGGAAAAATTTTTAAAAAGGGGGTTAACCATTTTTAACAAGGGCAAAAACTCGGTGTTAAGGGGGAAACCCGGCGGGGGGGGAAAAAAGGGAAATGGGGAAATTAAAACTTATTCGGGGGGTTTTTTTTTATTTATGGGAAAAAAAAACTTTTTTTTTTTTTTTTTTTTTTTTTACCGGGGGGCCGGGGCAAGCCCCCCCAAAAAAAATTTTTTGAAACCCAAAGGGGGGGGTTTTTTCCTTTTCCCCAAAAGTTAAAAATTAGGGGGGGGTTTTACCCCCCAAAATTTTTATTGGGGGAATTTTTTTTTTTTTTAAAAAATTTAAATAAAAAAAAAAAAATAAAAAAATAAAAAAAAAAAAAGGGGGGGGAAAAAGATTTAAAATTTTATTTTTTGGGGGGAAAAAAAAAAAAAAAAAAAAAAAAAAAAAAAAAAAAATTTATTTTTTTTTCCATTTTTATTTTGGAATGCGGGGGGTTTTAAGGGGATTTTTTTGATTTTTCGATATTAAAGGGGTATTAAGGGGGGGGGAAGGGGGGCTGTTTTTGTTTTAGTTTGTTTTTTTTAGTGGTAGGTGTGTTTTTGTTTAAAAAAAAAAGGGGGGGGACTATATTTTGTTATGGGGGGGGCAGCTGCAAGGGGTCTCCCTGTCCACCTAAAAAAACCCTTAAATTCTTTTCCTTATTTAAGGGGGGAAAACCAAACACGGTGCTTTAAACCCGGGAAAAAAAAAGGGGGGGAAAAACGTTTTTTGGGGGCCCAAGTCTCCAAAAAAAAATAATTTAAAAATAAAAAAAGCGAAAAATTTGGTGGGGGTGGGTGTGGTGCGGTTGGGTTTGTTGGGTCCCGCGGATAGGTTTTTTGGGCCCCCCGGGGGGGCCCAAATCCCAATTTTAATGATCCCGGGGTTTGGGGGGAAAAACCCGGGTGGGCCAGGGGGCCTTTTTTAACCCCCCACTTATGGGGGTTAAAATCCGTTTTTACTTTTTTTTTTTTTTTTTTTTTTTTTAGTAGCCTATTAGCGAGAATTGGGAAAAAAAAAAAAAAAAAAAAAAAAGGGGGTTGCGGAAATTGGGAAAAAAAAAAACCTTGATGTAGGGGTATGGGTTGGGTTGGAAAATGGGGTGGGGGGATGGGTGGGGGGGAAAAAAGGGTGGGGGGGGGGGATGGGGTTTTGGGGGGGGATGGTTTTTTTAGGGAATAGGTGGGGGGGGGTATGGGGGAAAATGGGGTGGGGAGTTTGAAATGGGGGGGTGGGGTTTTGGGGGGAATGGGGTTGGGGGGGGGAAAGGGGTGGGGGGGGGGGGAATACTACATTTCAATTTTCCTGATTTCAGGAAAGTTAAAAAGGGGGGGCTATCTGGGGAAGGGGGTCTGTTTTTGGGGGGGGCCCGGCCCACCAATTTTTAGCCCTCCCAGGAGCTACCCCAAAAAAAGGTCCGCCTGGGGGGGGGGCTTTGGGGGGCTGGGTTATACATAATAAGGGAACCCAAATAGTCTTTGAAAATAAGGGGATATTTTTGGAAAAAACCCAAGGCCTGTTTTTGGGCTTCTTGTATTGTTTCTTCTTTCTTGTTACCTGTTGGGGGATCCTTTTGTATTTTTCGTAAAAAAAAACTGGCTTCCATTTTTCCCTTTTTTTCCCCCCCACTCTGAAAAACCCCCCCTTTTATTTTCCAATGGGGGAAAAATTTAAAATAGCCATTAAAATAAATTTTTGTCTAACATTCACCTAAAAAATAATTTTTTTCAAAAGCTTTTACCCAAAAAGGGGGGGGGGGGGAAAGGGCCGGGAAAAACTTTAAAAACCTCTCCTAATACCATTTTCCCAAAAAACAGGGTCGTGGGTTTGGGGTTGCCAATTTCCCTTATGAAAGAAAACCATTTCCATGTTTACCCCCCAAAAACAAAAAAGTTTTACAGGGGGGCCTGGGTTTTTTTTGAAAATTTTTCTCATTTTTTTTTTAAAACCCACATGTAGGGGGAACCAAACCCCAGCTGTAGCAACCCCATTCCACGTTTACCCCCCCAAAAAAAAAAAACAAAAGGGGGTCGGGTTTTGTTTGGGGTTTATTTCTCATTTTTTTTTCACAATTTTTTTTCCTGTTTTTTTTTTTTCCTATTTTTTTTCAACACCCTTAAAGAAAAAACCATCGTCTAACCGGGGGGACTATCGGGCCTTTTTAACCCCTTTTAAAATGCGGCTTTTTTCCAAAATAGGGGGTTTTCCCCAAAGGGACCCCAAAAAAGGGGGGTTATTTTGCGGCGGTAATAAGGGTTTTTTTGTATTTAAAAAAAACCCGCGCTCATTAAATTATTTGGGAAAAATATTCCCGCTTTGGATTTAGGCTTTTAGGGGGCAAAAGGGGTAAAAGTTTTTTGCGTTTTTTTCAATAAAAAAAACCCCTTTTTTTTCTTCTTGGGGTGATTAGGTGTTTTAAAAAAGGCAAAGCGGTTTCCCAGTAGGGGGGGGGGGGGACGTGTCGACGCTGCCCGCGCCCTTTTTAATTCAATGGCGGGGGGAAAAAATATTTTCAAAAAAAATTTAACATATTCTTGATGGTTTAAAAAAACAGAAAGGCGGGAAAAATTAAAAAATAATGCATGAAAAAGAAAATTTTATGTCCCCCAAAAAAAAAACTGATTAGGTTGGAGTAGAAAAAGGGGTTTTTTTCATTTTTGGGGGTTTCGGGGGAAAACACGGCCCCAGGGGGGCCCCGTTGCCGATTTCTGACGCAAAAAATTTTTTCCCCACTTGCTGGTGGGGCCTTCACCCAAGACGAAAAAAAAATTTTTTTTCTGTAGGATTGAGGCATCCATTCCTTTTTAGGGGCACTTAATATGATAAGTAAATTTTAATTTTTTAATTTTTAAAAATTAAATTGCCCCCCCCCGGGGGGGGGTAGGCCTATTAATTTTTATTTTCAGCAGGGGGAAAGGGGTTAAAAGGGGCCCCCAACTTTTCCCCCCCTTTAGGTCCGTTAAAATCGGGGGTTTGGGGGGACTGTTTTTTTATATTTTTAATTTTAAAAATTTTAAAATTTAATTTTAAAATATAAAAAATTTATTTATGTGTGTGGGTTGGTGGGGGGTGTGTTGTGGTTTTGTGTTTTGTTGAAATTTTTTTACCCTTTTTGTAAAAAGGGTGGGGGAGGAGGTTTTACGGGAAAAAACAAAAAAAAAACCCCCTCCAACTGGGCTTGTTAAAACCTGAAGGTGATTTTTTTTAAAAGGGGGGGCTCTGAAATGGGATAAGGGGGCTTTTTTTTCCCAAAAAAAAAGGGTTTAATTTTGAAAAAGAGGGGTTAATTATATTTTAGTAAGTTTAAAAAATTCTTTGGGGTGGGGTAGGAAAAAAATATAAGGGCAAAAAAAAAAAAAAAAAATGGATGAAAGATAGGGGTAAAAAAAAAAAAAAAAGGGGGAAAAAATTTTTGCCAATTTAATTATTACTTAAAAAGGCCAAAAAAAACCCGTTTTGGGGGATTATTTGTCCCCCCCAATGGGGGTTTATTGTTCTCCCCCCTGACGAAATTAAAACCAATCTGGGCCCACTGAACCATTTTTCTTTTTGCAAAGGGGTTTGGGGTTTTTTCCTTTTAATTTTTTTTTAAAAAAACCCCCCACTACGGGGGTTTGGTCTAATGTGCAAAAAAAACCCAAAAAGGGGATGGGGGGAAAATACGAATACAAAGAAAGTGTTTAGAACACGACCTTCCCCCACCAGACCGGGGGGGCCCAAAAGGAAATTGTTGGAAAAAAAAAACCCCAATTTTAAAAAAAAAAAAACCTTTTGGGGACACCCTAATATAAAAAACATTAAAAAAAGGGTTGACTATCCTATATGGCCAAAAAACATTCCCTTTTTTTTTGACAAAAAATAAAAAAATGGAGGGGAAAAAAAAAAAAAAAAATTACGGCCTTCGGGGGGAAGTTAAAAAAAAAAAGGGCCTTTGTTCGTAAATGAAAATTTAGGGCCTTATTTTTTAGGTTATAGTGGCTTTTTCATGGGGCCTTCTTCTTTTTAAAACTCCAGTAAAAAAAAAAAAAAAGGGTTTTATTTCTCATTTTTATTATCTTTAAAGGTTACATAAAAAAATAAACAGGAAAATATTTGGGGGGACAACATTTTGAGGGTCCCAAAATGGGGTAATTTGTAAAAAATTGGCATCTTTTTTGGGTGGAAAGTAAAACCTTTAATTGCCTCCCAACTTTTCCCAAACCCTTTCAAAGGGGAAATTTTTTAAAAAAAATTTTTCCTTTTCCACCTTCCTTTTCCCACAGGGGGCTCTTTCCCCAAACATTTTTCCATCAAAATTTTTTCCCCTTTTCATTTCCCCCTTCGTTTTTTTTCCCACAAATCATTTTTCCCTTTCTAAACCTTAAAACTTTTTCCCCAAAAAAAAATATATTTTTAAATTTCTTTCTTTTTTATTCCCCATAAATTTTTCCCCCAATCTACTCCCCTTTTTTAACTCTCTTTGATAAATTTTTTTTTTTAAAACCAAATCCAAAATTTCCCAAAAACTTAAATTTTTACATTTTTTTCTTTTTTTCATCTCTCATTTGCATGTTTATTTTCTTTTCAGGGGCTTTAAAAAAAAAGCATTTTTTTTCCCTTTCACCGTTCCCAAAAAAACCCCCCCCCTTTGTCCCACCAAGAATTTTTCCCCAAACTCTTACTACTTTCAATCCCCAAACCTCTTTTTTTTAGTTTCAACCCACAAAACCTTTTTTGAAGTCTCAAAAGGGGCCACACTATTTTGCATCTACTTTTTTAAAATTTTTCTCTTTTTCATTATTTATTAAAATGGCATTAATTAAAAACAAAAAAAAAAATTTAAAAAAAAAAAAAAAAATTTTTTTAAAAACTTTTGTTTTTCAAGGGGGCAAAACACAAACTTTTCCCCCGCCACTCCCCAAAAACCCCTGGGAGTGGAAAACCAAAACTGTAATTTTGGGGGGCATTTTGGGGGGGGAGGAAAAGGGGCGGGGTTTCAGGCTTTTTTTTGGGGGGGGGGGGGGGACAACCCCCACTATTTCGGGGGGGGACAGAGGGTTCATCCGGGGGCAACTATTTTTGGGAAAAAGGGGGGCCTGAAAAAGGGGGGACATCCACAATAAAAACAAAAATTTTTAACTAAAACCCAAAAACTAATACCCTGGAAATTTCACTGAAGAAACATTTAAAAAAACAAAAAAAAAAACCCCTTTGTTAAAAATTTGGGTCGCCCTAAAAAACGGGATTTTTTTTTATTTTGGGCCTCAAAAAATTAGGTAAGGGGATCTGTTTTAGGGGGCATTTTTTTCTTATCCCAAAAAAAGATTGTTTTAAAAAAAAAAAATTAACTTAAATTTTACAAAAAAAAACCTTAAAAAAAAAACAGTTTACTTTTGTATAAAATTATAATTTAATTATAGCTGTGGGGCCTTAATATCATCAGAAAAAAAAATCCCCCCAGGGGGGGAAAGGGGCACGGCAAAAAAAAAGGCCCCCCCCCCTCCTTTCCAAAAAAACCGGGCTTTTTTTTCCCCTAAATGTTTAAAAAGGGCCCTTTTTTCCCCCCTGGGGGGGGGCTATTCACCTTTGGGGGCAGGGTCACCCGAGCATTTTTTTTCCCCGGCAAAAAATTTAAAAAGCCAAAGGGAAAACAAAAAAAAAACCCCCCGGCTAAAAAAAAATTTTCGGCAAAATTTTTGCCGGGGTTTTGGAAAAAAAACCAAAAAAAAAACCTCAGGGGTTTTAAAAATTTGCCGAGGTTTGGCTAAAAAAAAAAAAAACGTTTTTTCCCCCCCCCCAAAAAACGAATTTTTTTGACTTTTCAGTTTTTCCCAAACCCCTTCACTGCGGCTTGGTAAAAAAAAATAGGTCTCAGTACCAAAGGGGTTTTTTCATGCGGGGCTGGTAAAATATTTTGGGGTTTTCGTATTTAAAAAAAAAAACCCGTCTCAATGATATTGGGGGGAAACATTTCGCTGGGGATGGGGGGCTTGTATGGCAAACCAGGGAAAAGTGTTGCGATATAAAAAAAAACCTTTTTTTTCTGTTTTGATGAGTTAGTGTGGGGGGAAAAATGGGGGCAAGCGGTACATTTTAGGGGGACGTGTTACCTGCTGCCCCCGGCCTCCCCCAATGGCGGGGGGAAAAAAAAAAAAAGTCAAGATAGCAACCCAAAATTCTTGAGGGGAAAAAAAAACAGAAGTAATTAAGGGAAGCAAATAAAATGAAGGGGGAAATTTTGTACCCAAAAAAAAAAGTTGTATTATTTTTGGGGGTGTAAAATGGTAAAAATTGGGCAACCTGGGGGCACGGCCCAGGGGCCCTTTTTTTTTGCCCCCTCTGACGAAAAAAAAAAACCCTCCCCACAAAAACTGTAGCCTCCACCGGGGGACAAAAAACATGTTTTTTCTGGTATGGAAATGGGGCATCCTATTCATTTTGGGGCACTTTAAAAAAAGTATGGGTCATATTTTTTTTAAATTTTAATTAAAAAAACCCCGGGCCCCCCCCAGGGGGGTGGGGGGGCCATTAATTTTTGATATAAAAAGGCAGTAAAAAGGGGTTTTTTTGGGCACCCCCCTTTAATTAAAAAAATCAGAAAAGCTGAAAAAAAAAACCCCCCAAAAAAAAAAACTTTTAAACATAGGGAAAAAAAATGTTTTTCCCCAAGACGAATTGTAAAAGTTTTGTACTTTTTTGGGAAAAATTTTACGAAGGATTTTTTTAACTTTTTTAAAGTAGGGATTTTCGTGGGGGGGTCAGTGAGGGTCTTTTTTCCCGGTTTTCTTTTCCTTTTCCTTTTTTGGGGGGGAAAATTTGGGGGGGGGGGGGACCCTTTTTCCCCCCTTAGGGCTGGGGGGGAAGGGGGCCCCCATAAACATAAGAAGAAAGGGAAAAAAGCTACAAAGAGGGGGGCCGTGAGACCTAAAAACGGGTATTTCCCCCTTAAACCCCTTAACTCAAACCCTAATCCCCCCTCTTTTTTCCCCATCCTGAAAATTTATCCGGGGGGGGGGGGATTTTTTCCTTTTAAAAAGGCCCCCCGTAGGGGGAATTTTCCGGGGCATTAAAACCATACAAAAAAAAACTGGGGGGGCTTTTTTCCAAATTTTTCCACCCCACCCTATTTGTAAAAAACCAGTTTTTTTTTCCCTAATTTTTCCCTATTTTCTCCAAAGACGCTTCTTCAATGGGGGCTAAAAACCCCCGCCCCCCGATTAAAAAAAAACAAAAGGAAAAAAAAAAAATTGGCGTTAAAAAAAACCTGGCTAATTTCTTTTTTGGAAAGGGTCCTTTTGGGGGGCCCCAAAAAAAGGGCTGGGGAAATCGGCTTGGCCGGGGAAAAAATTTTGCCGGCTAAAAAAGGGGGAAAAAAAAAGGGTTGTGTGACCCCCACCTTTTTTTTTTACTCCCTTCCAACGGCGGGGTTTTTCCCCCTCCCGGGGGGTTTTCCCTTTGGTATTTCCAAACAAACTAATTCAAATTTGAAAAAAAAAAACAATTTTAATTTAAAAAACCCTTTCCCCCTTTTCCTAAAAAACCCCAAAATTTTGTTTCCTTGCTAGTTTTTCCTCTTCCCTTTTTTTTTTTATTTTAAGGGGTTAGAAGAAACCAAATTTTGAAGAAAAAACGGTCCCTGTAGTTCTTTTTTTTAAATTTAAAAATTGGTAAAAAAAAATTCCCAGTGGTCACGGGCTGTTAGCAGTGGGGGGATGGTGTTTTTGGTAGTGGTTTGATGATTAAAAAAAGAAAATTGGGGAAAAACATTTTAAAAAAAACCCAAATTGAGTGCCCCCCCCCCAAAGCTGCCCCGTAGAAAAGGGGGGGGGGCCGGGGGGGGCTGTGGTTCCCCCCTCAGTGCTTTTTTTTCCCCCATATTTAATAAAAAAAAAGCCTTAAAAGTACAAGTGTTTTTTTCAGTAGTATGAAAAGTTTCACCATGGTCCTGAGGGTGGGCAAAAAAGGGGGCTTTTCCCCTGGTGTAAAGGGGAGGAGCGGGGGGACTTTCCCCCCGCCATTGGCCCGGCGGGTTTAAAGGCGTTTACAAGACACGGGAAAATTTATAAAAAAGCTGGGGGGCTAAAAAAAAACTTGGTCCCATTTTTTGTACTTTTTTAAAATTCTGGGGAAAAAAAAGGGGACGCTTTTTTAATTTGCCATAAACTTTTTCTTAACAAATTATTAAAAAAAAAAACTACAATTATAAAATTTTTTTCATATCCAACCCCCCCAAAAAAACCTCCGTGGTGGGCAGGGGGCTAGCGTGGGCCGGGGCTTGGGGGAAATTGGGGGGGCCCCCGGGTTTGGGAAGGGGGGGGGCCAGGGGGAAAAGTCGTGACAAGCACCCAGGCGTTCTTCCTTTTCCTTGGGGGGGTTGAAAAAAAAAGGGGTACCGGGGGGGCCCTGGGGGGGAAAACCTGTGTCCCGGGGGGTAACGGGTTTCCCCCAAAACCCCACCAAAACGGGGGGTTTTCAAGGGGGCTAAATGCCACGGGGGATAAAAGCACCGGGGAATTCCCCACGCGCAGCATTGCTTAGGGCTCCCATCTTTACCTTTTTACATATTTAAAAACTGTAAGGGAAAAAAAAATTGGGGGTTTCCCACTTTTTTTTCCTTTTTGTTACTTTTTTTGGGGTTTGGGTCCTTATTTTTAAAAACTCCCCCCAATACTTTTATTATGACTGGGCCCCCAAAAACCCAAAAACTTACGTCATAAAAAAAAAAAAAAAATAATAATTTTAAAAAAGGAGGTTTTCCCCAATCCAAAAAATCCCCCGCCTCGGGGGGAGCCCCAGGTAGGCTCCCCCCAAAAAAATTAAAACCCCCCCCAACATAACAAACTTCCCCACAATAAAAAGAAAATTTTGTTTTATTCTGAAAAATAAAAAAAAAAATCAAAAAAAAAAATTTAAAAAAATGGTAGGGAAATTTTTTCATCAAAAAAGAAATTAAAAGGGGGACCCCCCCTCAAAAAACATAAATAAAAAAAAACCACATATTTTCAGGGGAAAGAAAAGCTAGGTAATTTTAAAAAGGGGGCCTATCCTTTAAAAAAATTTTTTGGGGGCAGGGTTTTGTTGTTTTTTTTTTTTTTTTTTTTTTAAAAAAAAAAAAAAAAAAAAACCCTGGGTTTTTGGATTTTAAAAATTTTTTCTTTTTTTTTAAAAATTTTTTGGGGATTTTCAAAAAGGGAAGACAAAGGGGAAAATTTGGGGGGGGTGTTTTGCACCCCGTTCACGCCCCTTTGGGACAAATTTTTTTAATTCCCTCCCCGTTCCCCTATGGGGGGAAGTTTAAAAAAAAAAAAAAAAAGTTGTCGGGGAAAAACCACCCCACGGCGGGGGGACTTCCTTTTTTGCAGTCTTAAAAAATTTTTAATTTCATCCATCGTCAATGACCGGGGAAAAATTTATTTCTTTTTCTTATTTTTACCCCCGGGTTTTGATTTCCCAAAAAAAACGTCCCCCCAAAAAAAAATTTTGGGAAAGTTTTTTTTCCTCATTTTTGGGGGTGGGGGGGCCCTGGAAGGGGGGGGGGGGGCTTTGCCCAGGGAAAAACCAGATCACCCGTATTCAAAGCTTATTGAGATCGGTTTTAGTTCAAAAAAATTGTGGGAGGGGGAGGGAACTTTTTTACTCAACGAAAGGGTTGAGGGGGTGGGTTAAAAAATCACGGGGGACTCACCAACGGCCTGAAAAGGGGTCTAACGCACTTTTCTCGTCCTGGACGCAAAAAAAAAAAAGTTTCAAAGAAAACTTTGAATATTATAAAAAAGGGACAGCTAGTAAAAAATCTACCAAAACAGCAAAAATAATTTAAGTCAATAAACCCCCCAGTTACTGGGGTACAGTGTGTGTAAGGAGCGTGTCTCGTACATCCGTAAAGTCTCGCAATTTTTTTACCCACCGCTCAACCTTTCTTTTGAGTTAACCCCAGTCTCCCTCCACAATTTCTTTTGAACTAAAAAAACCGATTTTTTTTGTCAAATTTTTTCTTTTTTTTTTGTTTCAAAAAACGAAATTTGTCAAGGAGCGTGACGGATGCAAGACACCGCCAACTTTTTTGTCTTCCATGTACATGAAAGCTAGCTACTACAGGATTTTGGGTTTGCATATTTATAAAAACTAAAAAAGAGATAGATTAAGTGAAAATAAAAAAAATGCATTATAACATGAAATTTACTGATGAAATTTACATATTTTTATTTTCTTGGGGATTGGTTTTTCCCCCATCAATGGGGCCTTGTCTATTAAGCGTGTTTTGCGACGTTTGCCAAGCCGTTTAGGGCTGGGGGGCCCCAGGCCTGCACTGATGCTCGCGAAAACACATCTAGACTGGCCCTGTCCCTTTTCGGTGGTTCCTATTGGCTGGGGGATAAAAGTGGGCGGTCTTAACCGCCCTGCAAGCTTTTACCCCCCTCCCTCAAGACCACCAATTATTATTAATTGGCCCTCCAATAAATAACCTCCTAGCCTGGCATATGAAAGGTCATCATTCTGTTCTGTGATGAGGAGGTCAGCTAAAAAAATATTGCCTGATTTTGCTATATTCATACTGTTTGGGGCCTAATTTTTTCAAGGGGTAATCCTTGCTACTTGACTTCCCGAGGGGGGAAGGTCAATCGGTTTTTCAATGAGATTTTTTTGTTGTAGTAATAATTACTTCGGGCAGTTAAAAAAGAGAATTATATTTTTTTGTTTTGATAATTATAACTAATCTTTAATGCATATTAAAACTTTGGTTAATACGGGGCATCACTTTGGCTTCCTTTCCCAAAACCTAAAGTTGAAATGTGCATTTTTTACTTTTTTTTTACAAAAAGTAAACATGCCACATTCAATTTTTAGGTTAAAAGGTTAGTGTGGGCTTTTGTACAGTACAAAAAAAAAAAAAAAATATTATATCAAGTATAGACGTCCAGCCTCTGGCCCCTTTGCTTTGGCTCATTTTCTTGCGGCTGGAACCGTGACAGCGAGCCAACGTTCCAGCCAATTAACTCATTACGTGAATTAACTCATAAGGGGCTTTTGTTTTTCCCAAAAAGTTTGTTTTCACAGCCCCCCCATTGATTTTGACAGCACTACTTGGATGTCAAAATGTCAGCTCAATCCGACAATAATTAAAGGGAGTAATTTACGCTAATTACTCATTAAGGGCTTGTTTTACG
>JACEEZ010020377.1:0-17111 GCA_016584305.1 Chionoecetes opilio | reverse complement strand
TGTTTCGTACGAGCTCCAAAAAAGTGGTTTTGTATAACGAAACTATAGCCGTTTCGTACACTTCAGTAAGTGGGAACGTTTGGTTTCGTACTACCAAACCTTCTTTGGTTGTTTTGGATTAAATATATATATATATATATTATATCTCTATATATATATAATATATATATATATCTATATTATCATATATATATATATCTTAATATAATAATATATATATAATTATATCATATATATAGGTATATATATATATATATATATATTCTATATATTATATATATATATATAATACTTATTCTTTTTTTTTTTTTTTTATTTTGTGTAAGCCGTAGTTACCTTCTCAAACATTTATACTTGATCAATATCTTTCTGTAGCGCCATTAGCATCAGTCAGCGGAAGATTGGGGCTAGATGTGCAGAGGGGGGCAGGCTCTACCATTACTACCGGAATATGGCACACAGTGGTTTGTACGACTATGCATTATTGTTACATCAACCCATCTATATTAATGGTGTAATTTATTTTGTATTAATGGGCTTCCAGCCCTTGATCCGTGTATTGGACAAAGTTTTTATAGTTTATATTGTTCCCATCGCTTATTACATGGATGTAGCATTGGGGGGCAGGTATCAATCAAACAGTAATCAATGTTTTAATTATGTACGAGGATTATTACTGGGATATCTCCTTTTGACAGATTTTTTGACACCGATGTTGAGGTTGTGCCTGCCTAATCCACTTTAACCAGCCACAGCCTCCCACCACATCACCCCCCAACCACAGCAATGTATGGTAATTGAGAGTTTATAATGTTTAACATTTGCATGATGTTAGTCTCACTTATAACTTATAGTTCCGAGTTGTGTTTTTTATACCTTGTATCGACGAAATTCCGTATACAGTCCCAGAAGATAATCAATAATGAGTGTTTTTCGGTTTATGCTAGTAGCCTCTGCTTGCCCTCCTGCAACGTACCTACATCCAGCAGCACCATGACCTCACCTCAACATGCAATGCTGTAGAGGGTAGAAACTCATCGGAGTATTTCCTTTCTAAAATATGCATAATACCAGTTTGCTAGTGTCTGTTTGTTATTGATAACGTTCATTTTCTTTTCTTATCCTAAAACTGTCATAAACATACCTTTCAAACCTTTCTCCTCACTATAACATATCTCACATGTCCTACCTCATCTTCTATTACCCACTTCCTATTCACATCCTACATTTCCTTCCATACTGCTAATTCACCTCATTTCTATGAAAAACATAATGGAATTTTTTTTGGGAAATTATTGCTATTAACTAACACAAACGATTTTTCAACAGATGGATGGTACAGCAAACCTGACTGAGGGTCACCAGGATGTCCACCTCACAAAATGACCCATAAGTCGTAATATTTCAGAATATTTTTTGCTGTTCCTCTACAATACATGATTTTTTAGATTTTAAGCGACTATAAAATCATACGGATATTTGTGCATAATTATATTTGTAAAAATATTTAATTTCATGATATCTACCATTCGTCTGACTCTTGCAATCTTTTCTCTTTCTCACATTTATCTAGTCCAACACTATTCTCCCAATTTATCAGGGTCATCCTCTCACACTCCCACATATAATCTAACACATATATATCCTTCTTGTCATCTCACTCTCACCAATTTTTTTCGAAGGTGTCCATCAATTTACCATGATCAGTGTTTCTGTGCTTCAACCACCATCACCACTCGCACAGCTCATTCCTTTCTCAATTACTAGAACATATCAGCAAATCTCCATTATACATTTTATAGTACACATAATTTATGTTAGTAAGTTATGCTTATTTGAACAATGTCACCGTAACAACTTTCCATATTCGCAGGACACATAAGAAGGCTCCTACGAAGCATCTACAGGCTTCCTATGCGAATACAGCAAAATGGGGAAGGGAGGCTGTGAGAACACCACCCAAACTGATTAGCGACGGCTGCACATTTTCTGGCCCCGGGAGGTGCTTGATGTCTTTTAAAGGACTCATCATTCTTCTTCTTTTGTTGTTACCTTTGTCCCGCTTAGGTATCGCTTCATAGGTCCTCTTCCATTTCGTCCTTCCTTCCTTAACAAACTGTTAACAACCCTTGTTTATTTCACCTGTGAAAGACATTTTTCATCAGTTTTTTCAATTCCTTTGATTATAATTATCATCCTAATTCATTGTCTCTTTGTGTGTTTATCTTATCTCCCGAGTACTACGTAGAACACTTTTGGTGAGGGTTACAATACTTTTCTGTTTCCTTCTCTGTCCCCATACAGCCCTAACACGGTACGACAGGGGCCCGTCTTTCCATGCTTCTAGTCTCACGCCGACTCCTCTCTGCCTAGGACTCGTTACTATTGACGCTATAAGCCTTTCCGTCTGACTCCTATACGTTTTGCATTCCACAATGAACATGTTTTTCTACAGTTCTTTCTCTCCTACCCTATAGCTCATAAACTTCTGGCTCTCCAGTTTCCCTGTTTCTTTCCCGTTGACTTCCAAATTGCCTGTTTCTTGCTTAATATAGTAACTTCCTCCCCCAGTCTCCTGACTGCCAAGTCACCCCTCTGGCTTCTGTTTTCCTCCACTACTACGCAGCGTGATTTCGTGGCCATTCCCTCCTGCCATTTAACGCCCCGATTCTTTCTCAATTTTCTTTTTGATTGATCTCCTTATCTCCATCTTATAATTCCAAATTTTCTCTTATTTTCCTCTTTTCTTCCTTCTCCCCTGCCTTCTTCTTCTCCTCTTTTCCCCCTTCTTCTCTCCCTTCCCCTCCTTCCTGTCCTTTCTCTTCCTTCTTCTTTTCTCTTTCTTCTTCTTCTCTTTCTTTTCTCTTCTTCCTTCTTCTCTTTCTCTTCTTCCTTTCTTTCTTTCTTTCTTCTTTTCTCTTTCTTCTCTCCATTTTTTCCATCTCTCTAGTTCCTTCTTCCAGGTGGAAACTGATCTATTTTCCTGGGATAATTTGCTTTCCCATTCTATCTCACTAAGTCTTTCAATTTCTTGTGAACACCATTTTTCCTTTAATTATCCTTTTCCTTGCAGGTGCTCCAGTCCCATGTCTCCCCTTATGGCCTCTACAGCAGTGGCTCCCCTACAAGGTCCTAGTCCCCATCTGCCTACTATGTTCTGAGCCTTTTATTTACCAGTGCATGATGTCCTCTTCCCTGTACTTGAGTCACTTCTGAACCATACAGACATAGGGTCAGCCACCCCCTTGCCATAGAACGTGGCCTGCCTACCTCTATTTATTAATGACTGTTACCACCATTTATAATCATGCCTGTCCATCCTCCTTGCCTTGCCCTTACATTAACTTTCCTCTGTCTTTTCCCACCGCCTATCCCTTCCTTGTTTACTTCCATTCCTAGGTATACTACTTATCAACTACTTCTAGACATTATTCTGAAGCAGCCATTGACTCCCTACCTTCAACTGTAAACTCCATGACCCTTACACTTCCTTTCACCACTAACTTCAGGCTCATTCCCTTCCGTACGGGTTTGTTAGTGTAAAATCTCCCTCCCTCTATTTCATCCCATCTTCTGCCATCGCACTTACTATCATCAGCTGAAGCCAGACATCCTAACATTTCTCTCCTCCATTGCTACTCCTTTAGCTGGACTTCTGTATTCAAGCACGATCAGTTCCTCTAAAATACAGATTAAATAATGTTGGGGACATGACCGACATCCTTGTCTAACTCCTATATTATTTAACCATTTACCTCTGCCTTTCCTGAACCCACGTTTCTCCTCTCCTACATCTTGTTTTCCTCTATCCACGATTTTTCAATTTTCTCATTTTTAATCATTCCGAAAACCTTGGCTAGTATGTTTTCATGACAGCTTGGGCCTAATAACTGGGCCATTTATGTCCTCCTTATCTTTTTTCCTCCTCCTATGTATTTTGTAGGTCACTGCTCTTTGTTTCCAGTCCTGTGGCACGCGCCTTGCTCCAGCAACTGTGTCACATATGTTAATATATTGCCTGTTTTACCATTCTCCTCCCATATTTAACAACACCCGCCAATGTGTTTTCATACTGTCCCTGCAGCGTGCCGTTTCTTTAAACTTTCAGTACCTTTCCCTACCTCTCCAATCTCAATTAGATATACTGTTTCCTCCATTTCTCTCTTGTTCACTGTAAATCATAATGTTTTTATATTCCCTCTACTTCTTATATACTTTCTATATTACTTTAATACTTCAATACCCTTCCGAAGATCATTATGGATTTTATTCCATCCTCCTTCTCAGTATCTTCTTCCCTCTTTTCAATTAACTTTCTGTTCAATCTCTCGGTCCACCGAGGTTTCTTTTTAGTCCTTTTCCATCCTTTC
The DNA here is from genome assembly GCA_016584305.1 of Chionoecetes opilio. Lineage (NCBI taxonomy): Eukaryota > Metazoa > Arthropoda > Malacostraca > Decapoda > Majidae > Chionoecetes > Chionoecetes opilio. Next base: position 12,741 of record JACEEZ010020377.1, on the reverse strand, counting down.
AATTTTCCCTCCTTTCTCGGGGTAAACTGTTGAGTTTTCCGTTTTGCTGCTGTCAACAAGAGTTTGCATCTAAATCAGTTGTTATACATTTTGTCATTGCTTATAATGTGTTCTGCTTGCAATACGCCTCTCTTTGTCCTAACTGTGGTACTGCATGCACTGTATCTAGCTGTTGGTTATTATTTTCTCCCTGCATTATAATGTTTCCTCACTTTGTTGCAATGTCAATTCTAACCTGCTACATATGCTGCTTACCTATAGACTTGTTTAAATAGTATATTTGATATTTTGGTATTTTAGTTATTTTAATTTTATTTTGTTTGTTTTTTTTTGTTCACCGTCATATACTTTTGGCAAAAAAAAAAAAAAAAATTTTGTACTCCGTCACTCTTTTTTCTAAATGCTCTGCAGGACAAACAACAGGTTTGTGCTGTTTTTTTACAGCAATGTTTATTTCATTAATTGTTTCCACTTACTTTCCCTTACAGTAGCTTATGCTTATAAATCTGCTATATTTGTGTTGGTTATATGTCGTTTACAATACCTTTTTGTTGCCTTTTTTTGCCCCATTTTAATGTATTCTAAAAGCTGTGCTTTGTTGCTTTTGTTTTCTCTAACATGTACGATGTATAGCAAAAGAACGTTTGCACACCATTTTCAAGGTTTTCTAACATAAACTCTCTTGATGTCATGTGTGGGCAGCATGTTTTGCAACAAACTCATGTGTTTTTTCTCGTGCTATGGCATCACATGTCTTTTACTGCTGCCATTATGCATGTTGAGTTTTCGATGTTTTTGTGATTTCCTGTATAATGCAACTACTTCTTGTGTTATCTCCTGGCACTGCAATTGCAATGTCTAATAGGCAGGTGTTGGTGTTGTCATGTAGCTGGCATGTAAAAGAGTAATGATCTTACTTTTTCTGCTTTTTGTTACATAATCATGGTGATTGCAATCGAATGTTATGCATGACTTGTAAACCTCAAAAGTACCTGCAAATGTTAATAGAAATTTGAATAAAATTTGCTACCATATATATATTCTTTGCTTTATATATTGATTTATTTCCTTGGTCAAAATATATCCAAAATATGGTATATTTTCTTCGAAGGTTATAGCATTTAACTTCACAGAAATTACAGTTTTTGGATAGTATAATATGTAATTATATAGAGGAAGTGCAGGGATATTATGAGTATTTTGGAGTTTACCCATCGATTCCGTTCGTTCTCTTAATGCTTCCCGTCTCTGTCTCCTTTAACCACTATCCCGCGGTTTGATGGCGTGACAATCGCTGCTTTTTGAATTTACTAACTACCGGTAATCACCTTATCTTTGGTCCTCTATTCTTCCTTGTTCCCAACCCTACAAACAAAACAAAGTACTTACTCTGGCTAAAGGATTCAAGATACAATTCTGCATCGGATTGAAGGTTAAGGTTTTAGGATGGGATCAGGTGTATGGGAAAGGGGATTAGGGACATATGATGGAAGGGCAAACTTATGTAAAGAAGATCGATAGAGATTGTTTAAGTATGCAAGGTTAACATGTTTTGGTGCTCCTCTTTCGTATCTAAGAACGTGGGAGGGAAAGCACGTGTAATGGAGAGAAAAGCGAGAAAGAGGGGATAAAGAGAAGGAGGAGAGAGGAAGTAGAGCTACCGACATACATACGTTACGAATAAAGATTGTAGGCATGGAAAGGAAGATATAAGGGAATAGCAGATTATGGAGGACTCAAGAAGGAGAAAAAGGTGGATTGGGAGAAAAAAAGTAAAGGAGGGAATGAAGAAAAAAGATGATTAGAGGAAAAGTCAAGAAGTAGAAGCTAAGGGGATTTACACAATGAAAAAGTTAGAAGAAACTGAGAAAGATGACCGGAAACGAAAGCGTACATAAAAACGATGAAATTAAATATAACTGAGGCAGGAGAGAAAGAGGAATGGGGTGAACGAAAAACATGAATTGGTAAGTAAAATATTATTAAAATGATCCTTTACAGAAAATCTAATCATATGTTTAAATTATTTCTAGCTTGGGGATGCAAACAAATACCTATCACAATACAAAACACGAGAACAGCTTCAAAAAATACGAGGATCACGTAATAGTAGAAGACCCTAAAAAAAAAGAAAGAAAAACCAGAAACCGAGTAATATAGCTAACTTCGCCGCAAAGCCGCCCCTCCGGGCGGACTGTTTTGCTAGCTCCTGCGATGGCTCTTGTGTCTCCCTTTCGGCCCACCAAACACGGAACTCTAAAGATAGCCCCTTCTAACTTTCCTGAAAATCATGGATGTAGAATGTATGATTCCCCCCACCCATTCACCCATTAAACCATCACCCCCCACCCATTCACTCACCATTACCCATCACCCCCACCATTCACTCACCCATTACCCATCACCCCCCACCCATTCACTCACCCATTACCCATCACCACACACCCATTCACTCACCATTACCCATCACCACACACCATTCACTCACCCATTACCCATCACCCCCCACCCATTCACTCACCCATTACCCATCACCCCCACCCATTCACTCACCCATTACCCATCACCACACAACCCATTCACTCATCCATTACCCATCACCCCCACCCTTTTACCCATCACCCCCCACCATCACTCACCCATTACCCATCCCTCCACCCATTCACTCACCCATTACCCATCACCCCCCACCCATTCACTCACCATTACCCATCACCACACACCCATTCAGTTCACCCATTACCATCACCACACACCCATTCACTCACCCATTACCCATCACCCCCACCCATTCACTCACCCATTACCCAATCATCACCAACACCCATTCACCTCACATTACCCATCACCACCCACCCCATTCACTCACCCTTTTACCCATACACCACACACCCATTCACTCACCCATTACCCATCACCACCCACCCATAATCCTCACCCCCCACCCATTCACTTACCCATTCCATCACCACACACCCATTCACTCACCATTACCCATCACCCCCACCCATTCACTCACCCATTACCCATCACCACAACACCCATTCACTCACCCATTACCCATCACCCCCCACCCATTCACTCACCATTACCATCAAAACACATTCATCACCCATACCCATACCCACTATTTCACCCAACCCGTCACCCCAACATACACATTTCACCAATACAACCCATTACGCATCACACTCATCAAGAACACAAACAAAGCTCCTCAATCTCGCACACATTTTGTTTTCAAATGTCTCGCTAATAGCGCTAAAAAAAAAAAAGAAAAAATGATCGGATCATATATAAGTGGCTTACGACCTTTGGTAACTATTCAAAATGTTCTAGAGTTTGGACGGGGCGTAAAAATATATACCAAACACAGACACCAAACACGACACACACGACAGACAACAGAACACCCTTATAATAAGATAAAGAACAAAAAAAAAACCGAGTATATAGCTAATAAAGAACTATAAAAACATCGAGTATAAAGCTAATAAAAGAGAAAAAAAAGTTCATATAGCTCATAAAAGAAAAAAAATCTAATGGGGGAAGCGGGAAAACTCAAGCCCATCGGACCCATAAGAAAAGAAAACAAATAGAATGTGTTATGTACTTGGGAGTCCTTTATATGAGGGTGTTCTCGGGAAACCTTTCATCTAATGTACAATCTCAACGCTAAATGTCCTTAGTCTGTCTTCCTAAAAGCCTTGGGTCGTCTCTTCCTCAGTCCATCTCTCTCTGTCTGCTAATGATCATATTTCATTAACTTCACTTGCATACTAAAACCCATTTGCACACGCCTTTCCGTGTCTTCTCTCTCTCTCTCTCTCTAATTCTACCTTCCTCTTCCTCCCTTTCTCTCTCTTCTCCGTACCTTCCCTACCTCCATTGTCCTAACTTTTGGTCTTTTGTTCTTTGACTTTGATCGTCCAACTTTGATGAGTCGCGAGTCAGCTGATGCAGGTTCGTTTTGGGGTCGACTTTTACAGCTAAGTGCAGTGACCTTACCTGTCCTCACCGCTAATCAAAGCCAGGTGACTCTCCGTTCACCTAAATACATAAATGAATGAAAAAACACGGCGAAGGACTTAATGAAAGGTCGAAAGCAAGTCTGAACAGCTCTTGATCAACAAATACTTGTTTATCAGTAAATCAAGAAAACACAACACTACACATACACGCACACGACACAACACACACACACATACACACACACACAGCACACACAACACACACACACACACACACACACACACACACACACACACACACACACACACACACACACACACACACATGTCTATTTCGAGAGGTGTTCAATAACGTGTATAATTGTACTCATGTCATGGAGTAATTAGAAGCAACACACTCGACACTTCGAGCGCAACGTAATTATGTAAAACTTCAATGCAGCATCAGGATGAATAAGCAGGCGCGTTCTATCGTCTCTCAATGGCACACAGGAACCAAATTTGTCAGATAATTGTAGATGGTTCGAATTCCACGTCAAAAATTGCACCACACACACACACACACACACACACACACACACTCCGTGGTAGTGTGTGTAGAGGAAGCACGCTCGGTTCACAACCGAGAAGTCCCGGGTTCGATCCCCGGGCGGAGCGGAAACAGATGGGTTGTTTCCTTAAAACCCGAGCCCCTGTCCACCCAGCAGTGAATGGGTACTGGGTGTTAGCCGGGGTTTGTGACCTGCTCTCCGGGGTGCTGGCTTCGGCCAACACAAAGCACTAAGGATGAATGATAAAAATGTTGATATGGAGACGGGGCCACACGAGCATTGCTCTGGGCCCTGTAAAATACAACTAGAAGATGAATACACACACACACACACACACCACACACACACCACACACAACACACCACACATCACACACAACACACACACACACACACACCACACACACACACACATACACACACACACACACACACACACACACACACACACACACACACCCCACACACACACACACACACACACAACACACACACCACACCCCACACACACACACACACACACACACACAACGATGTTTTGTTTTAATGCTATCTTCTTACGATAACTTCATGTAGTAATGTTATGGCGAAGACTAAACACGAAATATAAAGATTATTTCCATTATTCAAGTCTGCATGTGTCTGGTCTTTTTCCCCAATTTTTCATGAGGCAAGGCTACACGTCTTGCATGGCCGCGCCCCGCCTAATCCCTTCCATCAGCCGCGGTCCTGACTGCAAAACCACCGCCCATTGATCGATAAGGTCATTGCGGACAGGAGGCTTCCCCTGAAAGACCTATGAATGGGTGAAAAATGTTCGGCAGACATGCCAAATAAAACCGTCCCGATCAGGTCTGATCCCCGCACACACATTGGTGCCGCTCTGACCTCTGCATTGCGGCTAAAGGTGAATGGATCCTGGATCATGTTATCAATATATTGTAGCACTTTTATATATTGTGTATTCCGGAGCAACAAACCGTGAAACATGTCGGAAGCCAAGACTCTATTCAAAAGTGTTCAGAATCCCTGCGTCCTTAACTCCCACCCGGAGGCAGAGCAGTGCGGATGTAGCCTCAACTTTCAGACTTTTTCTTGCAGACTATTGCGGTGATGGCCGCCGATATATGTAGTCTCGGGTGTTGTGGCGCTCAAGTATCTCGGTGCTCGGAAGGTATACGGCTGCCCTCAACAGACACTTTCCACTGGCCTTAGATGTGTGGTTGAAAAAGGATGCTGTGCGATGCCGCTGTTGATCACGACGTCTACCGCGACTCAGTAAGCAGGATGTGTGGCTGCATAATGAGTCCCAGTGATGTTGTAAAGTGAGGCAAGTCAGCAGAATAAGGCTTTAGTTTGTACCAGCCGCTAGCACGGAACAACAACCCTCCATTGCTACAGTGATTGCTGCTGTCTCTACAGGATGGATATATATATATTCTATAAAACGTAATGGTAGTTTATCCACAATTGTCCTGAGGAAAGCGCACTGCTATATAATTACCGCATATTTTTACCGGTTCAGCCATCGCCCTGTCCTCCTGAACACCGGTGAGCGGCCACCCGTGTGTCGCATCGGAAGTCATACTGCCATCAATGAAATTCATAAAAAAGTAGTCTCCATTAATCATTCACCATTCCCTGAATCTACAAGTGTAATCCATAAAATTACCAACTCACTGTATTCATGACCAAAAACTGAACCCGCAACCCGGCGTCTCCGAGAAGCACGAATGGACGCCGCAGACACAGCAAGGCATTTCGATAAGTATTTTCCAAGCTCGTTCATAAAGTCTCCGAGAGAAACGCGACAGCCACAAAGGTTCAGGTTCTCGCTCACGTTTCCGGACACATGTAGGTCAGCGGTCGTGAAGGCAAGGAAAAAAAGGCAGGTATATAATATTATATCGTTCGTGATATTTCTTTTCCTCCAACAACGTCGTCCCCGTTCTCTTCCCTATTTCTCCTCCTACCCATTTCTTCCTCATCTTCTCTTCTTCTTCCTTCTTCTTCTTCTTCTTCTTCTTCTTCTTCTTCTTCTTCTTCTTCTTCTTCTTCTTCTTCTTCTTCTTCTTCTTCTTCTTCTTCTTCTTCTTCTTCTTCTTCTTCTTTTCTTCTTCTTCTTCTTCTTCTTCTTCTTCTTCTTCTTCTTCTTCTTCTTCTTCTTCCTCTCCTGCTCCTCTTTCTCCTTTGCATAAATTCAGATTCCGTGTATTTGCAACAACTTTCCCTCTGCCGCCCATCACAAAATCACGCATAGATGCAAAGTTTTCCCTTATTTCAGTTTGAGGAACTTTATGCTTCCATTTTTTGGAAGAGAACTTAGGCCTGGTTCACACGAGACACTTTTTAATGGTCAGTGGCCGCCACAAAAAAAAGGTCAAAATAGAACACACGCATCTCTATGGCTGCATGCACACGGGCCACTTTTTTGTGGCCCGTGAATATCACAAATTAGTGGCGAGTCGTGGCGGGCGGATCCATTTTTCCGACAACACCATTGTGGCCGGCCACCGTGGCCAACGATAGAAACCGTGTTTTCAAATGGCAGCATTCACACGAGCCACTTTTGGTTGCCACCACCCTACCACCCGCTGCTTTCTCTGTCTCGATTTGTTCGTCACAGAGTCAACTAGTGTGCGTGGATAATCACTGCGCGCCTCCGAAAAGGGAATGTTTACACGTATGACGCACCATGTTTATACATAACAAAATAATGTAGAATATCAACACTTAAGGCGTTTTCTGCAAATTTCCTTATTATTGATCCCAGCCTTGTAAAGATCAATGATTGCTTGAATCGTTGTGCCATCCGTTTGTTTTCCACCCATTATGTAATCCAGCAAAAACAGGCAAAAACACGGGATGTAGGGGATAGTGGTGGGCGTATGGATATCAAAATATCGATACTTTCGATACCACCTTTGTATCAAAAGTATCGATACTTTTTTCTTGGTATCGAGTATTATGAGTACTCAAGAAGCATACGCAAAATATTTGTGAAAATATACAATAAGGTAAAAAAATGTAACATACCAAATACATTTTTTACGCCAGGCAACTCCCTACGTGGGTGTTTTTTGTTTGCGGCGGTAATTTAAAAATGAGTGGGATGCTTGACTTCTGCTACGGTACTGAAATACCGTTTGGTAAGTGACCAAGAATTACTGAACCTATCATATTTTCGTTTGTGTTTGTGGGGGGGCCTATGCCTTCTGTATTAGGGTCCGCCGTATAACAAAAATAGTTTTTCTCAACTTTGGCATGCCAATTTCCTATGTAAAATAGAATTCTAAGACGATTTTATTTTTTCCATTTTTGCATTTGAGCAATTCTTACTATGCAAAATCGCACTTTTATACTGCACCCTTTTCGAATAATGCTTAAATGAGTACGCAGTGTCCGGTTGGTCCTGTGTATTGCATCATGCACCAATATGAGTTCCAAATGACTAGCGTGGTAAGCTCTTTCTGATCAGTTGGTTCATCAGGCACTACATCACAGTGTCACAGCCTCTACGTTGGCCTAGAACGTGTCCATCATGTCCTTCTTAGACCTAAAGCAGGGCATGGTCTACTGGTGGTGGGCCCGAGCCCGGATGAACCCGTCTCTGGCCTGCTGCCCCACCACTGCTGCCGCAGCTTCTGTCACCTGCTTCACAACTCTTTCGGTGCTCTGAGTGTGGATAGAGAACTCCAGAACCTCGTACGGCTTGACCAAGATCTCCTGGATCTGATCCCCGGACAGTGAACAGGTGAATGCCGGCTCGTGCACCTGGCCAGGCTGCCAGCTGATCAGTGTCTGCAGGCTGGTGGCTGACAAGTTCAGCTTGGGTGTGATGCGAGGTCTTACACTGGTGTCCCCATACTCCTCGCCAGCCCTCAGCTTCAAAATCTGGGTCACGGCGAACCTGCGGTCGTCCTCACTCTGACTCGCCATCAGCGAGAGGAGGACACATTCTGAGTGTGCGAACCATGCTCCTGTCCGCACATAGAAGGTCACAGCAGTTTGGATCTTCTTGGGCTGCGACCTCATCACTCTGAGCTGCGTGAGGATGTGCTTGGGGCCGTCCTCTAGTCTGTGGTGAACCTTGATGTCGTAGTAGAGTTTGAAGTACACCTGCAGGCAGTACTTGACTAGGATTTCCAGGGTGTTCAGTTTTTTGCCAGTCAGTCCATGCTTTCTGGTCCACATGTACACGAGCGACTGGGCTGTGGTGAGCCATCTGGAGTGGGACACCTTGCCACACTTGATCTCCTGCAGCTCGGACGGGAGAACGCCCCGCTTCACAGCCTGGACCAGCTGGTAGGAGACCTGCTGGTCAGTGGACATGTTGACCAGGATATACTCCGGTATCTCCGTGAGATCTTCACCGCCTGGCACCCCTCTGAACTCTACGTTGTACTGCATCTCATTCACGCTGGACAGCAGACTGCACACTGGACCCGTGAAGCCAGTGTCAGATGAGGTAGGCCCGTCGATGCTGGTGATAAGGTGGCGCAGGGGCAACTCGTTTGTGTACAACACGCATATACTCCAGAAGAGCTTGCGTCCCAGCATCTTCTCCAAGTGGGCGTGGAGTACCAACCTTCCACCCCGTGTTGGCCCTAGTTGAGTCACCTTGCAGTACGGTCAGTGAGTCGGTGGAGTCGTATGTCACCAGCAGATCATAGAGAGCCTGAGCCACCTTGAACGCAGGCTTCTCAGATGGCACCGGGTCCTCTGGTACAAAGTGCCAAAGGTACCTTCCAGATGGCTCCTCTGTCACTGACATATGCTCCTCCCTGACCAACCTTGGGTGCAGTTTCCCTTAGCTATCGGGCACCATCGCCCTGGTCTTGTCCTTCCTCCTATCGTAACCCAATCCAACAATTTTGGTACCCTGGTTACCGTGGTTAGGGTACGCCGTATAACAAAAATTCTTTTTCTCAACTTTGGCATGCCAATTGCCTATGTAAAATGGAATTCTAAGACGATTTTATCTAGTTTCATTTTTTCATTTGAGTAATTCTTACTATGCAAAATCGTACTTTAAGCTATGTTTTGCATATAAATATAAAAGTCCATTTTTGCATAGCAAGAAGTGCTCCAACCAAAAAGTTGAAGCGGACAAACTACCCTTAAAATTCAATTTTACATAAGAAAACACCCTGCCAAATTCGAAATAATCTATAATTCACTTTTCATTGGATCTACGGCGTACCTTATTGTGTATGCATGTCTATCAGTGTGGAGAGAGATGAGTATTGAGCTGCCGCCTGCCACTTGCCGCCATATGACTACAGGACAAGACGTGTTTACTAAAACATTTTTTATTTTTTATACATGGTAGGTACTCATAATAACCGATACTTCAAGCAAAAGTACTTGGTATCGGTGATCCAAAGTACTTGGTGATCCATGAGACACGACCTCATCAGTGGCCGCAAACCGAGTGGCTCGTGTGTAAGGTGCATCTACTCACCACTTTTCGTGGCGACCATTTTTTGTTGCGGGCACTTTTTGTGGCGGCCACTGACCATTAAAAAGTGTCTCGTGTGAACCCGGCCTTAGTCCACGAGTAACGGACATGTTCACAAAAGTATCGTTTAGTAAAAAGAATATAAATAATATATATAAAATCAATATAAAATAGCTTCCCTTTTAACTATTTGACTTTTATCCAGATTTCTTTCCGCGTTACAATTTTTTCTTGGTTTTTCATTTCTCAGCACGATATTTTCTTCAGTCTCTCTCTCTCTCTCTCTCTCTCTCTCTCTCTCTCTCTCTTCTCTCTCCTCTCTCTCTCTCTCTCTCTCTCTCTCTCTTCATCTCTCTCTCTCTCTCTCTCTCTCTCTCTCTCTCTCTCTCTCTCTCTCTCTCTCTCTCTCTCTCTCTCTCTCTCTCTCTTTTTTTTTTTTTTTATAAACATACATATAACTAAAGCTCAAAGGTGCACTGTCGTGTGCTACCTATCTTAAGGGCAATTTACACATAAATATAAAGACCTAAAAACTAACATTATATACATTTCTGCATCACTAAAGTGTTTGTTGAGGCACTGTTGCTGTCACTAGTGTCACAGTATCACTAGCCTCAGCGGGGTGGGCTTCAACAGTCTCCACCAATTGGCCGCCAACTTTACACTTTGTGTGTTCATCTCCTGGATGTGAGGGACAGCGGCCGTGAAAATGTTCCACATCCTGGAGACGCGGCCCACAAAGGTGCGTTGGTGCTGGCTGGCACGGGAACGCGGCACCTCCACTGCATCACCACTGGTAAGCACCGTTCTCGTGCTTCCGCGTGGCGACTCTCGGAGGCTGTAGTAACCCACCAGGTTGTGGCACTCCTGCACCTGTGCCTTGTGGAATACCACAAGTGCCGCGACATCCCTGCGCGTGTTCCAGTGAGTCGGAGAGGACTCACCGGCTCGAACAGGGCTGGTGGGTCTGGGGGGTCTGGTGGGTCTGCAGCATCCACCAGTCTGAGGGCTCGACGCTGGATGCAGTCCAGCCTCCGAGTGTGCGAGGCTGCACACGACATCTAGGAGAGGGCGGCGTACTCCATAGTAAGCCGTGTCTGGGCCTAATTAGAAGCAAAAGCTTCACCTCCCCTGTCCGAGGAATCTGGCTACCGTTCGCAGGCGAGACCTGTGAGAGGCCTTTTTTGCAATGGTTTGATGTGGCCGTCAAACTTAGCTCTCGGCCACCTCTACTCCAGAACCTTACGGCTTCATGGAGTGTGGAGAGGAACGCCACCAAACCGCAGACTCCCTTCCACGGCGGCCCGGCAGCGGGGAACAGAGAAACCACCATTGCCTGGTCTTCTCCGGAGCAAAGTTCACCTGCCAACGTGACCCACACTCCTGTATAACACCAGCTGCTGATGACCCTCATCCGGCAGCACGCCCACTGTCATGTCGCGGGTAGGAGCAGGGGAGGAGTACAGTCATCAGCGATAAGCCGAGACTGTTGGCAGCTGCTGGAGAAGATCGTCCACGTAGATGTTCCACAGAACTTGCCCCAGCACAGAGCCCTGTGGGACTGATGCTCCACTGGCAGGGACTCAAGAGGCCGCCCGTTAACGACGACCTGGAGGGTTCTTCCCTGCAGGTAGTCCCCCAGGAGCAGCAGGAGGTCAACCGTGGGATGCCTTTTGCTCGGAGTTTTCGAGGAAGGCCTCCGTGCCACAACCTGTCAAAGGCACCCGCTATGTCAAGGGCCAACACGGACAGTGTCCTGGCCGTCATACAGGGGCGTCTGCCAGTTTCGGGTTAGAAGCTAAATTCAGCAGGTCAGAGGTGGACCGCCCAGGTCTGAACCCAAAATGTGGGCCGAGAGGACGGGTAGTTGTCGCCTAAGTGAACGACAGATTACTCTGCCACGATCCTCTCGAACACTTTCACCACCACAGACGCAAGGAGAGTGGGCCTGTAGTTTCTGGGGTCAGGATTGAAAACCCTCTTGTGAACAGGAACCACTCGAGCCGCCTTCCACGCTGAAGAACAAGATGTTTTCCTGCAGGCAGGCAGTGAAGACTGTGGTGAGAGGGACAGGACAGCTCGGGCGCACAGTTTTAACCACGTGACGGGACGACGTCATAAGGGCAGTGGCTTTTTCTTTTTTTTTCATTTTTTTTTTTCTCTTTCCTTTTTTTTTTTTTTCCTCTCCCTTCCTTTGCTTTTTTTTTTCTTTTTTGGTATGTCGAGCCCTCGCAGGATGTGTCGACCTGCGCCGCGTCACCTCACCTTGTGGGGAAGTCTCTTCACACTGCTGCCCAGACGACGGCGGGGGGCTGGAGGGGGCCTCCACCTTCATCTTTGCAGAGACGGAGAAGAGATTAGCCAGAGCTGAAGCCTTCTCCATGCTGCTGGACAACTGCTGTTCAGTCTGCTTCGGTGAGGGCGAGAAATTGGAATCTTGGCGGCGATTTCCCTGTTTTTCCTTGAACCAGGGACCACCAAGTCTACTATCCCACGCATAGGCCTCGTAGTGCGGCGCAAGTCTCCACCCACTTTTTTTAGGCTCATTTGCTGGACACCACCATCCTCCTGCAGGCGCCCGGTGCAGTCCTGTTGCGCCGAGTTCGGTTTCCGCTTGAAGCGGAGCACGCTGAGTACTTGGCCTCGGGCGAGGAAAAACGGGCAACGGTAGCTAAACCATGGCTGATCCGTGGGCTGGTGGGTAGTCGCGGTGTGGCAACAGGGTTCTCTGAAGGGCCGGAGAGGGGAAGTAAGGGCTC